>VOMN01098496.1:0-18523 GCA_014899125.1 Orchestia grillus | reverse complement strand
TGGTCGCATCTCATGATGTTTACAGCTTCGAAGTACTGGCAAGAAAATGTACATATAGCTTTAAAGAGAGAATCACAAACGTCAATAACGCTCTTCTGTAAGCAAACAGAAACTCTGGCACGTGCAGGCATTCCTTCCCTTCGCCGAGATAAAAGGGAATACTGCACAAACGAGAAAACTATGCAAATGGAATACAAATGAGGCGGTATACCTCGGAAAAAACAGTATTTAAAATAGTATTCTCCTTCATATTTTTTCTTATTTTTGCTCGTACCTATGCAATTCATACCTTAAAATTTCTATCGATGTTGCTTGCCCACGAGACTATACCTAAATAGTTTCCAGATTTAATTTTGGAATTTATGGAGTGCAAAATCACGCGTAGTTGGACGTACCGAAATAAACAGATGCGATACTCAGAGAAACCCACGCCTACGCGTACTGTTTGCTCAACCTACCTTGACCAAGCCCATTCCAGCGTCCCGTCTTATAAGACTGTATTGAATGCTTACGATTCTTCCACTTCATTAAAGTATCTAAACGTTTGGATGGTCAATCTTAATGGTTAGTTCTTCCCTTACCGTGTGTCCCGAGCAAGGCTCATGATGTAGAATCACTCGTGAATATTTTCACACGCCGAGAAAAGTTAAAATTTTGCTGCTTTTTGGCTGTTCCAGCCTTCGCCCTGTAATAATTAAGGTCAGAAAATTCATATTTACTTATCCTCCGTCGCCGACGTCAAACTTTTTTGACGGGCACTTCGAGCGGACGATTTTAATCTGGAGCGAAGCGCTGAAGTGTGAGCATGATTAAAGGTGAGCCGAACCGTCGATTATGTTGGCTTCCGAGCATATCTGCTTTAGAGTAAACTGGAGTTCTCTTCCTGCATGATGGGGAAGCCATGCTATATTTTCCCCCCTTCTGCTGAATTTTTTTTCTGAACATCAGAGCACACTTTGTTGAAAATGGCTCTCATACGATATTGCCAGACTCGCCCCAAATGAAACGAAAACAGAGAGAGATGATTCGAACAGGAAAGGGACGTATACACACGTCTACTACATTGGTTTTCCAATACGGAAGAAACAGCAGAGACAAAAAAAAAGGAATTAAATTCCTATCCTATAGGCTGCGCTAATCTAGCGAATTTCAGTGTTTACATAATATGAAATAGAAGTGTACGTGTACAGTGTTGAATCTAAGTAAGTAAACGTATGAAGATTTTACTTACTTCTGCTATTTCAGCCAAAATATATTTTACTTTTTCTGCAGAATACCTCGGGAACGGTATTCTTAAGAAAGCTCATTTATATCCGTAGCGATCACCGTCTGCCTGAACGGACACAATCAAAGTAAAGTTGCTCACGTTTGAAAGAAAAAATATTACAATTTTATTGCACGTTCAATCAACGAGGACTTTTTACTCGAATCGAAGAACTGTTCAATTGTACGTCATAGCACTGGCCTTCTAAATGAATTATTCTTCGAGGAGGTAATCTCAAAACTTACTCCATCTTCTGAACCGATTTTTCGTGGGGATTTTAATATTAATTTAAACAATCCATTAAAACTACCATCTATTAATATGTTAATTCATGAAATGTTAAATGTTAAGCGACAAAGAAGCCGATAATGATAGATGATACTAACATGGCGACCTCAGACTCCCTGAGACGACGAACATGAATTGGAGTCGCACACCATCGATTGTGATTTCTCTGACAATAGGGTCACGTTACCTAATTTCAAAACTATGTACCAGCTGTAGCGCTAACCAGTGTGCGTATAATGAGTAAGGAAAAAATGAGGGTGTGTAGGGAGAACATCCAGGCACTGAACTTCGATGATGTACTGAGAATTCCTGATCCGTCCCTTGCGTTGGATGAATTGCTAACCAGACTTTATCTGGAATATAATAACTGTTTTCCTATGGAGTCCAGGTTAGGGAGAAAAAAAGTCGCCCTAGGTTACGGCAGAAATAAAGTCATGAATTAAGAAAAATAAAAACTGTTACGAATCAGGCGCTTTGGGGTGATTTTCCGTCTCTCCTCCAAGCTATACCGCAACTTGCTCAACGCACTGCTGAAAAAGTAAAAGGCTGTTCTTTATGAAAAAATTCAGAACGAGTCTGACAATACCAAAGAACTGTGGAACGTACTGAATGCAATACTCTGAAGAAGTGTTGCCAAAAAGAGAATTAAAATTTTAAATAATATCCTCCTTATGTGAAACATTGATAACGTCTAATGAGTTCAACTAGTTTTTTTTTATAGTGTCCGATGTTACGAAAGTTTTAGAAAATAGTATTTCAGTCTCATTAAATTCCATTCCCTACAGCCATGCTTCTCGCTTTTTCACTCCAATATGCTTTGTAGAAATAATGCACATTATAATTGCGAGCAAACATAAGCAACTGCATATGTTTGGAATCCAACCACAAATTTTGTGTACCATTGTCGACCTAACAGCACCAATTTTGTGTCGCATCTTCAACAAGTGTGTGGCTGTAGGATCGTATTCGAAAGTTTTAAAAGTTGCCAGACTTCTGCCTAATTTTTAAGTCAGGTGACGCAAACCTCGTTTGTAACTATCGCCCTATTTGTACCCTCCAACTATAAATACGGCGTTTGAAAAAAATTTCTCTCTAGGCAAACAGTTCTTGATAAATTTTCAATTATCTCAGAAGAGGAATTTGAATTCAGCTCAGGAACGAATAAAACTATGGTAATTTTTATTTGTTTACATCGTTACTTGCGCAGTACTTTTCATTCTAAAAATGTTACAATCTATCTCTTTTAGATTTTAGAAAGGCAGTCGACTGTGTTGACCCCACTATTCTCTTGGGAAAACTTTTACATTATGGAATTAAAAGCCCTTGTCACCAACTCCTGAAGCCCGATTTGTCAAATGGGGAACAATCTGTCGCTGCAATTTATTTTAAGTCATCTTGCAAAACTGTCCCCACCGAGGTTGCTCAGGGGTCGGTTCTGAGTCTTGTGTTATTCAACATATTTATAAATATTTCAGCTCGCTGTTGAGCAAAATGCAAACTGTTTATTTGCGATGCAGTTTTTTATACCACAAAAGACATTTTTGAAGAGGCTTGTACTGCGATAAGGGAGCTCACGGAAGCACTGTCTATATGGCTGCAGAATAACGAACTTGTTGCGTACTCTAACCAGCTAGAGCCTATGCTTTTTACTCCAAGACCCATTTCTTCCTCAACAAATGTATCTTCTAATAGTACTGTTCTAGAATGGGGTATGATTTTAAATTCCTTGGAATGCAACTCGATAATAAACTGTCTTTTGTTAAGCGCATTAAACTTGTGTGAGAAGGGCTCAGCTAGGTCAATGGTGTTAAACATGCTCTGATAGGCTTCGTCCCACTTCAGTCCTAGAGAACAATTTTTATTCACTAGCGTACTCCAAGCCGGCACCAACTATTTTAATTTTGGGTGGTCTATGCGAAAATAAAAAAAGAAATTGAAAGCCGCATTAAATAAAATTTTACGCTCGATCTTCAACATAAGAATTGATAAGGACAATATTTCATTCAACAGACATAATCAGTTATTTCAAAAGCAAGAACCTTGAAGTTTGAGGATGCGTTCAAATTTCAACTAATAAAAATACAGCTTAGAGCACTTCATCCTGATGAGCGTCTTTTCAATTCTACTATTGCTCCTTCAGTTCTCATCCATTTGTATTAAACAACGTTTCCTTTTTTCAAATTACCGTCTGCAAGATTGTACAAGAGGATACATAGTCCATTCTTTCAATGTATGAAGTATTTTAATGGTCTTCCTGTTTTCAAAACGTACTCGTCTAAGCCTGCTTTTAAAAAACATATAAAGATTTCATTTTCGGTCAGTATTAAACTCGCCATTTAGCGTATTATTTTAGTCCCAAAATTTTAGTCCGTAATTAATGCCGCAAAAGTTGCTAGTGACTTACAACCTTCATAGTCCGTACTCGTTGTATTTCGATTGCACAATATTGTAAATCTAATGTGTAATAAAGGTGTAAAAGTATACAGGTATAAAGGTGTAAGGGTTTACATGTATTAAGGTGCAACACAAATACTACTTCCATTTATTCCAAAGAAGTAAAGGAATGAAATGCCATCCTTTTGATACCCAATTCAGGACACGTTAGGTCTAGTTTGTGAGCTACAGATAAGATCGATCAAAACGCGTCTAGTTTTGGTATTTCCATGAAAAGTGTATTCATTTCAATGCCTCATAATGAAGTAGAAATCTCATATTGGACCGGCATAGTGTTTTTCAATTACTATGAATATATCCATGAATCTAAAGTTTTCAGAACATAAATTCCAATTATCCTGACGAGTATTATGCGTTTGCAATCAAACAATATATGGACATCAAGGATATTTAACTGATATTTGCAAATTTCTATCTTGGAGTGCTTTATTGACATCTTACTATATTCAAACGAATTAACACATGAGAGGAAACTTCAAATACAGAATTGTTTTCATAAGCACGTGTTGTCACTAAGGCTCGTAGTGAGCTGATGAAACATGGCAACAGCAATGGTGCTGTAATGAAAAGAATCCTCGCATGAGTGTAAACTTGAAAAGTTGACGGCAATACCACCTTGAGCAAGAAACTAATTGAAATTACGCTTTTTGTACATTCGACCTAACAAAAAATTTGATCGCTCAAGGGCATCTTGGGAGACTAAATCCTGAAGTCTATGGCCGTAATTTCTAATTTGAACTTGAAATGCCTGCAAAGAACTAAGCTTGGCAGGCCCCGGAGAGGGTCCATAACTTCAAACTCCTGCAAAGCTTGGGAGTTTGCGAAGCAAGTCTCTAGTTCGGGGCATGACCTCACCTGAAAACCATCGTATGTCCAAGACCCAAACTTCATGACACAAGTTTGCTCGTCGAAAGGAAAGTATTCGACATCGATCTCGCAGCTGGACTTATAGATGGCTGGCGGCTTCCACTCCACGAAGCCCTTGTAGTTGAGGGTGGCTTTGGTCGAGAGGGTCACCTCGAAATTACCGTCGGCGCTGCGGGGCGAGAATACCAAGCAAGAGGTTAGCAAGTTTCGACGTCAGTACACCAAAACAGGGGCACAAGAGCTTGGAGCTGAGGCCACCAAGGTGCGTGAACACGAGTTAAGCAGCAAGGCAGCCTGAGGCGAGACCGCAATAGCTCACGAGCTCTGTGGATGCGTCAGTGTGAAGTCGATAGCATTTGGAAAGGAAAGCAAATATTGAATGACGTAGAAGTCTAAATCAAAGATGTTGAGGTGCAGTCCACGTGAGCGATAAAGAATGATTACCTGTGGAAAAATGAACCATAAAGAATGATTACCTGTGGAAAAATGAACCATCCAGCGTACAACTGAGGAAACATTTAATCAGAGCTTAGAACTGAGGGGTAAAATTCAAAAAGTTCTGGATCTCGATCACCGTATTGTTATTACAGTGAAACGAGCTGTCTATGAAATAGGTTTCTCACTATAAACCAGGATCAGAAGAGGAACCTTTTCTTGCAAAATTAACCAATGATGAAAGCAATAGAAAAAAGTATCTTTAATACACCGGAATTGGGACAATTCAAGCCTAGGCTATTTAACAAGAATCTGTACACCACCATATATCTTCGTCCAGGAGTTCATGTTGAGCATAGGAAAAAAATACGCACATTAAAAGATTTTTTCAGCATTAGGGACTGCCGGGTCTACGTAGCCTTGATGAAATAAAGGCGTTACGAATCCTCACCTTTTACCTCGTAATATTTTAATCCTGAAACTGAACGCTGCGCCACGAATTACTGTGTTGCGATACTCTTCGATGCCCTCCGGAATGCAACAGGTTAAAACGAAAACTCACTGGAAGCTGTATAACAGTATAACTAAGTTCTTAATACACTAAACACAACGTTGGCAGTCTAACGTACGTAATGTTTAACGGTTAAACTCAGTGAAGGCAGTAATTCTCAATGCTGCTCATTAAAACTAATGAAATCAGTGGAAAATGCTGCGGCGCCGTGGTCAAGAACCAATTCTAAGTTAAACGATAATAAAAACGTGTGAAATAACTTTTGTATACCTTGTCGCCAAGGTTGTATTTCATTCCGAGAAAATAAACGGCTCACAAGACCAGTTGTCGAGTGATGCCGATTACCTGTTGAGGTGATGCGAAATTTAGATTCATCGGACTTCACGCATTCGCTTTTACATGCAGCATTTGAAAAGTATTCATTTGCACGAAATCGATCCACAAATAGTTGAAAGTCTCTTGACTATCATCAAGATTCACGTATTCTGCTTTGATAATATGAACACAACCCACAAGAAAATCATCTGAATGTTTACACTCGTACAAAAATATTGTCAAGTTTCAAGTCGGTCACTTGAAGCGTAAAGTGACAGGCGCCTCGGTGCGGTCGTTTAGCTTGAGTAGCCTTCGAGTGAGTCGGACAAGAAGCCCGTAGCGAAGTACGGTTTGGAAATTTACTTCTGAGTCCAAGGGACTCTAAGGATTTGTTGCTCTTTTTTGCGTCGCCATAAGATTTCGCTCGATTCAAAAAGTTTTGAACAAACCACGAGCATCCAATCGTGTAAGTGGCTTTCTCTGCGTGTGTTTCCTAAAAGTGCGCTGGCGGCACCTGGTTCTGCAATGGAAACGAAATTACTAAGAATCTTTAACGCCTCAGCGCAGCCGAGCGAACACTCGTTCAGTGGTGGCGAACTCGTGATTAAGAACCGGTGCCCCAAGAATACTTGATTAAATGGGCGCGCTGTTGAGGAAATGAATGGTTTTGCTAATGGGAGAAGTAATAGTCTTGCTTGTGAGGAAAACAAGCAGTTTTGCTGAAGACGAAAAAATGGTTCAATTAGTGAGAATTTTTTTTTCAGGTTATAGAAGTGATGGTATTTATAAAGACAAAAAAGTAAATAATTGCTGATATGACAAAATGTCCATCTACTGAGAAGTTAAGTTTTCTTAAAAAAAACGGATTTTTGAAAGTGTTTATCGCATCATAAACAGTACTTTTCTGGTACAAGAATCTTGTAATTAAACTAAAAGCTTCAACTGTTCAACTCACGTCTCTGAACCGATGAGTTCCCCGTTGAAAAAAATTTGAATTTGCGGGATGAAAATCAGATTTACGGCCTAGAAGAGCTTTTGTAGGAAAAAATTACACAATGTCGAAGTTAACAACGTGTTTTGCTGAAAGCAATATAAATAAACAAAATAGATAAAAGCTACTTGAACTTCGACTTTTAAAGGCGTTCAGATGAAAAAGCTTATTTCAACCTTCTACTATTACGACCATCAAGATCAATCAAAGAAACCAATGGAATGCACAGGGTACGGAACAGCGGTGTGCCAATACCGCAACATGAAAAACAGCACCGCGCAAGTTTAGAAGAAGGGGGCCCGGGATATCTCGAATCGGTGAAGAATTTGGCTTTGATGAAGAAAATTCTTGCAGGGAAGATGGAAGTTCAACCTTCTAGCCCTACAGCGACACCTCAATCTCAGCTTAGTTTTCACGTGGTTCGTTAAACCTAGCAAACGGAGAACAAATTTCGAAGCCCATTTAGGCTCCATGGTGTAGTGGTGAACGTGATGGCCTCACAGCCGAATGGACGAGGGTTCGAGCCTCGGCTCAGGTGGGTGGGGCTTTTCACGTCACCACGGAGTACTTCCCTTGGAAAAGGAAGTTTAAACCACACATTCCTCACATCCCCCACCACACCAGTAGTTGTAAGGCATTTAAAACCCAACGGTAAAACGTGTTGGAATGAATAAAGGTTCTTTTTTATGCGCCCAGGATTCAAAGAGTTGAGTAATCGGTAAATGAACCATGATACATCAAGTTATTTCGGACCCGAGCTCAGGCGAGAACTCCGTTTAACGGAAGTGCATTGCCATAAAAGAAAGGTAATGTATTTCAGTTCGTTCGCTGTCGAGGCTTTATCGTTACTTAAAAATGTAGAACTTACTCGAATCGCCGACTTCCTACACAAGAGGAGGAATCGATTCTTTAATTTTCATGAGTTTATGCCTCAGTTGGCAGTCTGCCGTCAACAAGGAACAAAGAAAAAAAGTGTAACTATTAAGTATTCGTACAAACTCGGAGTGTCATCTGTGAAGACAATACGCATTACAATGTAATGAACGCCAAATTTACAAAGCACCACAATATTCATTATCAATAATGCAGAAAACGCTAATGAACTTGTCAACATGCCGCTAAATTACAACGCTAAGTGATTCAAAGTAAAGTTTATAATAAATGTAAAAACTTGTGAAATTTTGAATACCTCCCATGGCACAGAAGGATTAAGAAGTTCCCACTGCTGTCTTCAGGCGTTCATTATCTAACCAGAGAAGCGTTTCCCCCGTGAACTTCACACGAACATTGAAATTAAATTGTTACGGAGCGAGCAGCTGAGCTTCGGGTCTCATTTACTGTTTAAACTAAGCGCGAGACTCGACGAAGCCTTCATCAGTTACGAGATAATTCAGGTGAGGGTCTGGCTAAACCTAATCTTCAAATTTAAATAAGCTTAATTCCCATGAGGCTTAAACTAAATCTTATGAACAAACGACTCATAATGTCCTTAATCGTAAATCTAGTTTTACTTTCGTAAAGTATTTTGTACACTGTTTCGTACAAGTTCCATGAGTTGTACTAGTGTCTATTGCATTTCTATACTAACAACCCTTAACTTCTAGAATTCATTTTGCGCGATTCATTCTCCATTCTTTATATACGTTCTTCCTTTCAAATGTGGCTAATCAATGCTATTTTTCTCCTCGTGGAAATTGATGCTGAAAGTAACTTCAACAAAAGACTCTTTAAGAAGCACAAATTTAAATCCCCAATTCGAATATCATCGCACGACACAATTTTTACACTGGCACTAGATTGGGCAACATTTTCCTGCAATGGACCGTACAGAATTGAAGTTACATCCTTAGACTATATCATTACAAGGAGAGGCCCGTAACCTGCGTTGCCATGAGCCACTCCGTCAGTAAATTGGCGCCCAAAGCTGAGCAGAAGCTGCAGCGGGACCGGCGGGAAGCCTCGACAACTCCGAAATTGGCGAGCAGGTATCTTGATTGGATCTAGTGAAGAATATGTTTGGTCTGCTGAGGAATACTTCGATAGCGTGATTGATTGGGACGGCTCGATCTCCCATGCGTTGGCAGGTGGCAACGTTATAGACTGCACAATAGTCAGATGCTTCCTGCCGCTCATCCGACAGTCTAGCATAGGGCAGCAAGCCGTAGAATGTCAATTTTCATCAGGACGAATAAAAGCTAGGAATAAAATAGTGAAATAAAGATCGCGTGATGAATAATTTCAAGACTAACACTAATGATTAACAGCCAATGTAATGAAAACTACGTTATTAGCTGCCATAGTGATATACAGTAAATTATATCGATGTATACTTGGATTGACAGTTTCCAAAAGAGAGATAAAAACCGTTCTAGAAGCAAGTAGTTCCATTTATAAAAGAATCTATCTAAAATAGCTGGAGGTGTAAATCTTGACATAGTCGTGACCCGACTCGTCAGAACGGCGGGCAGGCGCAAGCTCGCACCTCTCGCGTGAGGGTGAGGGCGTCCGTTTGAGCCCTGAGAAACCGTACAAAAATGTTAATTAGGGGACTTGGTGGATTCATACATCAAGCTCACTAAACGACTTTTAATTGAGGATTTCTGAATCGTTGGATGAACAAAAAGTAACATTTTCAAATATTTCCCATCAAAATTAGGACGATTCACTGTGCATAATACCGAGATGTTAATGTAAACCACTTACTGAAGTATTATCTGCAACAACACTTCATGTAATTTTTATAATCAACCGAAAGAAAGTTAAAATAGTCTTTAATTTTGAAATTCACGTGAAACTAGAGTAGATCTAAAAATATTTCCTCGATTTTTTTCAATGCCGCTTCAAAAACGCACGCTCAGAAACGCCCTAAAACGACTACAATGGGTTGCGGATCCGTGAAAGTTAACTGGGCGAGTCAATACGCGGCACTGAAATACCATCTGTAGGAGTTGACCTTTATTTCCACGGCACATGTGTGCGGCTACCAAAACGCAGCTGAAAAGATTACTTAGACACACCAGAGAAAGGGAGTCGCGAAATCGTTTCGAAGACATGAGCGGGCAAGACGGCAAGTCTCTTATTAAAGCTGTCTTGCTACTAGCGGCATGTGACACAGCAGGTGCCCTGTAGACATCAACAATGGAATCTCGGAAGTCGCTGAGTGGGTCTCTCATTTCTGGCTACAATTTTCGGCCGTTTCTAGCAATAGGAGGTGCCCGAGAGCTCTGCACAGCGCCACAGACTGCTGGAGGTGAATCCGTGATAGTTCTTGCTCGGTGGCATCACTTGCCCTCATTACGTAACGTTAATGATATTAAGAGCATCAGAACACAGTACTGAATCATGTCCTAATATCTTTTTTTTCATCCTTTATACATTAAAGGTTGAAGGCATCGCAGTAGGTCCCCTTGACTCTAGTATTATTGGCCATCGTTGACGTGCAATAAAGGTGTAAAAGGAGCAACATTCACTGAAGTAACACCGCATTCAGTGTCGCTTGTACGGCGTAGTTTTCTTCAAAACTTAGTTTCCTTCTCCGGAGCCTAGTTTCAGTGCCAGTGTGAGGCTTTAGCACTACAGCTTTGTCATTTACGAGAAAGTTTACAGTGACTGCACCTCAGCGACGGTGTCGCACCAATAAAACCGCGCGTGTACCAACAGGGGCATATCGTCAGACGGGGGGGGGGANGGGGGGGGAAGGGAGAGACTGCCGAAATGTTTTTGCACCAACATGAAGTGAATCTTTTCCGAATAGAATAAATTTTATAATAATGTTTCTGCTACCCATAGGACACAATTCCTTCACGATGGACGAAGTTGTGTAAAAATTGCAGAAGCAGTGAAAGGAACTGAACCTTCAAATATCCTACAAATTTCGTAGTCTTGCATGAATACCAAAAAAAAAAAACGTTTAATCTACAAAATGTTGAATGAGCAACGCGTGCACTAAGCAAGATATCACTCATCCATGGAGGAGATTTTACAAATGACATGTGCTTCAACATGTACAGAAATATGACAATGTGAACATACATGCCACACTTACAAATTTTTTTACAACACTTGGCGTTTTCCAATTCCGAAGCGGTACCTAACAAAGCTTAACACTTTGCCTCCGGAGTGGGTCATATATGGTACACGCGATAATCTAACTTAACCTAATGTAACCAAAGCACTAACCTGTATAAATACAAATTTTCGAGTTTTCGTTAAATTTGTGTTTATCAATCGAATAAGCTAGATCTGATTAGAAAGAAAGTTAATAGAGTAACCAAATTTGTGAAACCAATATCCATTTTAAAATTCACAGTAGAGATATTTGTCGGCATGCAATTTTATATGTGTGGAGAATCGTAGTCTAAGTGCTAAATAGGCTCAGCCTGGACTGGTGGCCCCTTGTTTCTCACACCTCGTAGTTTGCCTTCCACATTTTTCCTATGGATTTACAGACTAAGACTTAGGAATCTCGGACTAAGAGTCTCATATACTTAACCTTAGACTTAGGGTTACCATTCCAACGCTAACTAAGTTTGGGTTCGGTCAGTTTACACGTGTGATTATTGCATCCCATTTGCGTCAGGTAAAACTTGCAATGAAATCCTTGATATCTCATGATATTATAATTTGCGACTGTTTTCATGTTCGAATTCGTATCATATGGGTCAAAGTACACTAAATTATTGACATACCGTATCTCAGCTCGTGTGGGGTAAACATTTACGTACACTGTAACCGAAAGATGAAGCAGAGAATGGTATTTGCAAAAAATTTCTACATTAGTATTGTCGGGGTTTGAAGCTCGTTACAGCTGAGAACATTTTGCTATTCTTTAATCTAAGTCACGTAAAAAATTTCCCTCGAATTTCAATTCGAGTGAGTGAAAAAACACGCGCTATTAATTAACAGCCCTTAGTGTAACAATGCAAACCATAGCTTCCTTTGAAGGCGCAACGCATCCAAGTTCCTTGCTTTTTCATTAGCCGCAGGTTGGCCGTTGTGTTGCATGAAGTCGTGACCCGGTAAAACGCAAGCTTCATCTACTAAGAAGTTTGTATATTCATCGTAATTCTCACTTCATTTCGAGATTTTTATTCTGAAGTTGAGAAATTTTTCCGATACTGTCAATTTCTGGTTTACCGAAATCGAGTGCGGCGAGGTAATGTTACGTAAAAAGTAGGAACTGTTGTATGAAGAAGTTGTCGAAATAAATGTATATAGAGAGAAGTTATACAAGTTGTGTACATACGCGGCTATTGTATAAAAATACACGAATATATGTATATTTATGTAAAGTAACCGCTAAAAATTGCAAGATAGTGGGCTTTTTGACTGCTAGATGGCCTCTGTATTGGCTTTGACCGGTAGATTAGCACTTTGATCGCGAGATCTTAAAAGTTAATCTGCAGCACGAGTGATGGATTACGATACCCTAAGCGTAGTATCGTAATTACTAGTGATGGAGGGCAGGAGTACGCCAGACACACAACCTCTGATTCATAGAGTAGCTACGTGACTGAGCCGACAAGCGTTGCTGCTGTAAGCATTAACAACAGTAGGGACCTTAGTCCGGTCCCAGAGTACGATAGTTGGAACCGGGGCGCAGGGTGTTTCACCTGGGTGAGGGAGGATAGCAGACCTCCAAACTAGTCCTGTAATCGAAATAGTCCCAGTCTAGCAACGTTTCAAGGGAACTGTTCATGCAGTTGTGGAAAAGCGAGAAGTAAAAACTTTGACAGAAGGCAGGGACACGCAAACTAAATACCTTTCCACGAATAATAAATATTTTATGACTCAAGTTTTCATGACACTGACGTTTAAAATTTAACCTTGATGCTCAGTTTGTTACATTTAGGTGTCTCTAAAACGTAAATTTACAGTTAAATACTACCTTCAAGTTCGGCCACTCTATTGCTTAGAGTTTACGAATCCGTTTACGCAGCGCCATGGTGTTGACACCACAACACATTTGTCAAACGAAAAATAGTGGATGTGTGCATATGAATTACAGTGCAGCCAACGGCAATCCTAGAGCCATTGTTAGATTGTATCAGGAACGTTTTCCCAAAATTTTCCCCGGACATCGCATGGTTACAAGCACACATCGTCGTCAACGAGAACAAGGAAGCTTCAACGTGAACAGGAGAGGTGCTGGTTGGCTCTGGGAATTACACGACGCAGTTGAGGACAATGTTCAGCAATACTCCAGTGACAGGCCTCACGCAAACACCCCAGCTGCAGCACGTGATTAGGAATACCAAGCCACGTCGACGTATGGCATGTTCTCAATGAGAACGGTCTACATACTAACCACTTTCAGAAAGTTTAGGATCTGCTCCTGACTGACTACATATTTCGAGTACAATTCGCCCATTTGTGCCTGAGGTAAGAACAGGACGATATGAATGTCTAGAAGCATGTTCTCCTCATCGACTAAGCCACTCTTAAAGGGAACGTTCAACCACACACATTACTTGCACGACGCTACAGGATAGCCCTCATAAAGTGTATCGATTCAACTACGAATAACGGTTTAGTGTCACTGTGTGGGCTGGTATTGTCAACGACTATCTTATGGGGCCATATCTGATGTCTCCCGTAAATAGACCAGTTTATATCACGTTTCTCAGAGACGTTTTGTCTGAACTGCTGGAGGATGAGCCACTGTGTATTTGCCGTCGAATGTGGTTCCAGCAAGACGGAGCTTCGGCCCATTCCGACAGAAATGCTCGACAATATCTGAACGACGCCTTTTCACATACGTGGATGGGGCGTAATGGACCAGTAGCGTGGTCTGCAAGATCTCCAGATATGAATCCTTTTGATTTCTCTCTGTGGGACCATATGAAATCATTGATTTGCGAAACACCAGTGGAGTTTGTATGGATCCTGCCACAAGGATAGCGGTCGCAGCATTTACCACTGCAGAAACGCCAAGACTTTTGCATCACGTCCCGCAGTCCATTCCGAAGAGGTACCACACCTGCAGTGATGCAGGGAGCAGATATTTCGAACAGTAATTGGAAAGCTCGTTTGATAGAATATCGGTTTCTCTGATATTAGTTTCATTAACCAATATGACATTTCTTAGGAGGTGTTATTAACTGGTCATCAAAGTTAAATTAAGCCTTAGTGCCTTGCAAACTAATGAGCCTTGAAATATTTTTTGTATTCACGAAAAAGTGTTCATTTTGCCTATCCATGCACACTGTCAAAGTTTTTAGCGCTCGCTTTTCAACTCTCTGTACCTATTATATCAAATACTCTTTCATAAGTATAGACATATTTCATGGCATATTTATCGCTCATTCTTGGCATCCCAACATGCAGAAAGCCATCTCGTTACGACACCCACTCCGAACGTTAATATTTCTTTGTTCCTGAAAATTTCCATTCTAAATCACAACTTCAATTCTTGGCCGGCTGCACCGCGAGAATCCAACGTTCACACTGCCGGCTTAGAGAGCGCCATCAGCTCAGGATTATGTGAATCTCTGCCAAACTTTGAGCGATAACTACGCAAGTCTGTCCATTACAGTGGTTTGAGTTACGTCGTGGCGTGTGGGCTTCTCGGAGGATGTGCGCGCCTATGCGCACTCTTGCTTAAAGTGAATGTTGAATCCTGAGACTTGCAATGTATGTGGAGGTGAATATTGATAGGGCGTGAATATTGGACCTTGGAGACTACTCGTGTTTCCGTTTAAATCTTAACGCCTAGATTTAATTTCTTGTGCTTAGCTTACCTTTTTTGTTGGTACTTGTATTTTTAAATGAATGTTTGAATATAAAAGAGACGAGAACGGGTCAGTTGTACCAGGTGTCTTTGTTCGCGTCACATTCGTCATGAGACGTTGAAAGGAGAATTTGAACCCATTAAAGGAACGTAAAAGTGCTATTTACTTCTGACTTGAAAGTGACATTAAGGAATAAAGTCTTTAATTAGTACTCAGCCACTGTCCGAATTAATGATTGATTTGGCATGATTGTAAAATTAATTATCAGGGGCGAGTTATATCAGATCTTAACCTAAGTAATAATTAGATCCAATTATAAAAGGTAAAATAACGTCTTTGTCGCCGAGGGGGGGCCGTACTTCTGAAATTTAACATATTGAAACTCGTTTGAAAACTCTACATCATAAGCTCGTTTCACATCAGTACTGAACGGATCCAGACGGATCCTTCAAACATACAAGTGTCATGGTACGGATCCGTGAGTAGTTCTGTGTGTCTCAGTGCCCGCCTGTTGTGTTTGTAAGGATCAGTAGTTCATTTTAGTGCTGGGCCTGTAAACCAGTGTACAGAAACGCAGCTGAATGCACGAGTTTTACGCTACAACATAAGTAAAACGACAATTTTATTACTGGCGTAGCGCGAGCCAGTGTTCTGATACGACACGGCACAGTTCAGAGCAGTGTTGTGAAATACACTCTCAGTGCCCCGCTAACCCACCTTCTATACTTCTCAAGAAGCACACTGCGGTAAAAATGACCGGACACGTAGAGAAAGAGGAGAACATCAAGCCTCAATGGAAGCGATCGCTCATCCTGCTTCCGGCGAAGTGAATTTCCTCGTATCCAAGGCTAAGAAGATGGAGTCACTTGGACGAAGCAGTCCGCTTTGAAAAGCTTTCCGGAGACGAGAAGTAAATCTGTGTCTAATCTGCTGAGTCTGTTTCTCAGTGTATCGGCAAGCTAGCATTTCTTCAAGTTCCTTTAGTGTTTAACGTCAGAAACACTAAATTTAATTCTGGTTCTTTGAGAAACACTAGATTTCTAGTTCTAAATAACGTTGAGTAATGATATCGAAACAACATGTCATGAACTTTCATTATTCCGTTGGTTTATCAATAAAGTGCTCCAAATCTGTTTCCATACTTCAGTGAAGTAGTTAAGAAGAAAATGACAGTACATTTTTTCCCATTACAGAATTTGTGTGTACATTGATCGAAATAAAATTTTCTTTCCTATACTTCGGTAATTTTTCCGTCTTAATTGATGTAAAATAGCACAGACTTTAAAAAGAACATTCCCAAGTTCCACATCACTGGCTGAAGAAATCTGTTTCGAAATTGTTTAATGCGGTAACAAATTTGCCTCAAAGAAGTAAATCGATCCTTGTTTTGTTCGGAAAAACTGAGACAACCACAGCAAGAGACAAACGCAAGCCACTCTCTTCGCATGAAATCTCTGAGATGGAGAATTGACTCCTACGACAACAGCCTCGTGCAGTACTACGGCATAAGCTGGAATTTCAAGACAGGCTGTCGAGTGCTGCTCTTGGCCTCGTCTGTCATGCAAACGTGACCCAAGTCTCGGGACTTTTGAAGGAGGCCTTCACATTCTATTGACAGCGGCCAGAAACAATTTCAACAGGGATCATGTGCTCCTCGCCCTCGTGTCTATCCGAGGTCTTCCGCAAGTAGCCGGGGAACGAGACGCGGCCGACGTCAAAAGATTTAGGACGCATTATTTAGCTTTATTTATGATGAAACTTACACCAATGTGGATTTTAAAACTCGCTTCAAATTGAACGTAGTCTGAGTTTCTTCGTTGAAATATTCATTTCATAAGAGGGAAGGCCGCACATACTTAGCTCCGGTTTGTGTCGATTGAAAAAGTCATGATATTCGAGACTATTACTCTTTAGCTCCGATCGCTAGCGCTTCGTACGTTTTGAAGAGGTAACGCGGATCATGCTTTTCTGTCTTCATTCCTCTAGGTTATTTAATAAGTGAGCACTTTAACCAATTAATGCCGAGTGGCGAAGATTTTTGTCAAGTTACATAAGCGAGACAAGTAATTTTACAAAAAAGATTTCCTTTTCCATTAAACATCTAGTCAGCCAACATTAGTAGAACACACATTGAATATACATTCCATTACGTAGTATGAAAATATCCTGCAAATTTTCTCCTGATACGAGTATATGGGCTCATATACACACAAAATATATATGGCGCAGGACAGAAGTATTCAGCCAATATAGTTTCCTATGTGCCATATATAGTTACCGAACCTTTGTTGCAAGTACTGCCCGGGAACGGTGCAGATGATGAAATTAAGGGTTCGCAAGCCTGTGGTGGTGTATGAGCTCATTCTTCAACGCATATTTTCTTCAGTTCAAGATTCACCGGACTTCTCTGAAGAATTTTCTCCCTGCGAGTTCCTCGAAGATGTTCGAATGATTGAGGTCCGAGGAATCGCTCGGCCTCAAGATTACGTCAATTTTGTTTGTCATTCACTATTCGAATATTAATTCTGCCCTGTGTTTAGGGTCGTTATCTTGCTAGAACGTCCATTTATGTTTTCGGAATAAAAGCTTCGCGTTTGGTATGAGACTCTATTCCAGTATTAGACGGTACATGGCGCCATACATCTTCCCATCATCGACAGGAAGTGCGCCAGTGCCATGTGCTGTGAAGGGACTCTATCCCATTACTCCGTCGCCTCCGTGCTTCACGGTTGGGATGGCATTTTGCGTCTCACAGGCTGTTCCTCGTGTCCTCTACACACGGGCGAGCGG
The DNA here is from genome assembly GCA_014899125.1 of Orchestia grillus. Taxonomy (NCBI): domain Eukaryota; kingdom Metazoa; phylum Arthropoda; class Malacostraca; order Amphipoda; family Talitridae; genus Orchestia; species Orchestia grillus. The sequence continues at coordinate 878 of VOMN01098496.1, read as the reverse complement.
ACTTACAGCCGAACATTTCAATCTTGGCCTCACTCGTCCAAATAATAGTTTTCCAAAATGCGTGTCATTTCTCCTAGTGTTCTTCCGTAAAGCTTCGACGACTTGCAAGTAATTCAGATATGATGTGAGCAGAAAGTACCATAATTATCGAGTCAATGTTATTTTACAGAAATTGTTCAATAATTTTACCCCGCGCCATAAATAATGTCGGAGTATATGAAGCTGTTTACTTGTAAAGTTTCATGTTCAGTTTCACAATTTAACTTTCTTGAATAGAACAAGTGTTCGGTTAAAGTTTCAAATATGTTGGCTTGTTAGACGTTAAATAAACAATTATTTTAAAGTGAACAATTACTTGTGTCCCGTCATCCCCCAAGTGTAATTATTCCTATTTTTAAGGTTTTCGATAGTTTAATGAGCTTACATTTCTTTTTTAACATCTGGTAACGAGGTTGTCGCGTGAGTCCCTTGCTACAGTTTACCTTTGCATACTTTCTTCATAGAAGCAAACACGCACACACCAAACAAAGAAGAAGGATAGTTTTGAGCGAAGAAGAGATTCCAGCCTAAATAAGTTAATAAGCTCATAACAAGTAAACTCAAAATCAACATTAATGTTAATATATGACTTTCTTATCGCGTAAGCTCGCTTTAAAACTCGCCTAAATTTTCCGTTCCTTTTTCATCATCTACGAAGAATAACAGCAGTTGATTTTCAGACAGATCATCCCATGCGCATATTCGAAGTAAAACTAGAAGAAAAAAATTATTCACGGTACCAGGACGGACCTCCCATCCAACAAAGTACGAGGTAGCGTCTTCGTATCCCTGTACGGAAACACCTTAACTACTCAAGAAATATCTCATATTATTGGAAA
>VOMN01098495.1:0-20644 GCA_014899125.1 Orchestia grillus | reverse complement strand
ATTTTGTTCTATTTTGCTTCAGCCTAAAATACTTTTGCTCATTCGTTGTTCTATTTCACATTTATTAAACCAACAAACGTGTGAGATCGTTCTGCCTCACCCTGTACAGCACACACACGCGTGTGTGTGTGCGCGCTTATGTGCGTGGGAGGAGATGATTTATTTCGTGTGGCTCGTCCGTGCATGGAAAGACTTCAGTCTGTTGTGAAGGACTTCAGTCTGTTGTGAGAAACTTCAGTCTTTTGTGAAAGACTTTAGTCTGTTGTGAAAGACTTCAGTCTGCTGTGAAAGACTTCAGTCTGTTGTGAAAGACTTTAGTCTGTTGTGAAAGACTTCAGTCTGTTGTGAAAGACTTCAGTCTGTTGTGAAAGACTTTAGTCTGTTGTGAAAGACTTCAGTCTGTTGTGAAAGACTTCAGTCTGTTGTGAAAGACTTCAGTCTGTTGTGAAAGACTTCAGTCTGTTGTGAAAGACTTCAGTCTGTTGTGAAAGACTTCAGTCTGTTGTGAAAGACTTCAGTCTGTTGTGAAAGACTTCAGTCTGTTGTGAAAGACTTCAGTCTGTTGTGAAAGACTTCAGTCTGTTGTGAAAGACTTCAGTCTGTTGTGAAAGACTTCAGTCTGTTGTGAAAGACTTCAGTCTGTTGTGAAAGACTTCAGTCTGTTGTGAAAGACTTCAGTCTGTTGTGAAAGACTTCAGTCTGTTGTGAAAGACTTCAGTCTGTTGTGAAAGACTTCAGTCTGTTGTGAAAGACTTCAGTCTGTTGTGAAAGACTTCAGTCTGTTGTGAAAGACTTCAGTCTGTTGTGAAAGACTTCAGTCTGTTGTGAAAGACTTCAGTCTGTTGTGAAAGACTTCAGTCTGTTGTGAAAGACTTCAGTCTGTTGTGAAAGACTTCAGTCTGTTGTGAAAGACTTCAGTCTGTTGTGAAAGACTTCAGTCTGTTGTGAAAGACTTCAGTCTGTGGTGAATGACTTCAGTCTGTGGTGAATGACTTCAGTCTGTGGTGAATGACTTCAGTCTGTGGTGAATGACTTCAGTCTGTAGTGAAATGCAAGTAAATAGAACAGGCAGGCGCTGGGACCGAAGCACTGAGGGATACAAAGGAATAATGTCTCTTATGCTGTAGCCCCTCATGCTGTAGCCCCTCATGCTGTAGCCCCTCATGCTGTAGCCCCTCATGCTGTAGCCCCTCATGCTGTAGCCCCTCATGCTGTAGCCCCTCATGCTGTAGCCCCTCATGCTGTAGCCCCTCATGCTGTAGCCCCTCATGCTGTAGCCCCTCATGCTGTAGCCCCTCACTGGTTAACTGTACGTCCCTACAACGCTATAATTAGCGCAGCGCTGAGCGGTGACACCGAATTGCAATAAGTTCGAAAGTATTTTTGATGAGAAAGTTATGTGGAAGCTTTGCGGAACCAGTCGTTACATAGGGTAACCATTCTTTTCAGTTCTATCCGTATTAGTCAAAACTTGATGTGCGATACACCTAGCATAATGCAGTTGTGGTTTGATGTAAATAGAAGAAAATGTGAAATAGTCTGACATTTTATGAGACCGGAGAACCGGGTAGAAATTTAGTCCTTGAAGTAGAGCTGGTCTTTCAGTTGATAACTATGAAAGACCAATGTTTGTGCTCACGAATTTCAGCGCTGAATCCACGTTATAGTGTTATTTATCATCACTAGTGTTATAGTATTATTTATCATCACTAGTGTTATAGTATTATTTATCATCACTACGAAGTTACAATTATACCCATACATGGCATAATAATGAGGCAATATTTGAATAGGCAAATAGGTGTTAAAATTTCATATTAAACTGGTACAGTATAATTTATTTCATATACTTCAATAGAATTGATTATGTCAAAGTAGTTTGTGATAACAAATTAATAATTGAGGTATTTAAATTATTAAACTAGTAAACAACAATTAGTTTGTTAGGGGCATGTCTGAAAAAACAGACTTTAAATCATCACGCATTTTTATTTTTATTTTGTACCTTCCAGCTCAACTACTTAAATCCCCAGTCCATTTCCTTCGACTTTATGCGATGTTTTCTTCGTTCATCGTTTCATCTTTCAATTTAATTCCTATACAAGTTGCCCTTGCCCCGTTCTCACTTCCGCCTCTCACCATTCATCTCACTTCAACTCGACACGTGCAGTGAATTGCCCCCCGGCATCGACAGCAGCATCGCACTCCTGAGTGCGGCTGGAGGCGCCTCCAGAGCCCACAGCCCCTCGTTGGCTCCAGCGTAAATCGCCTCTCAACTTCCTTGGAAGTTTTTCTGGTAGCAAGTGACAACTGAACTGCTTAGACTTCAGTCAGCATTTCTGCTCCTGGAATGTTAGCGCTGGGCAGTGCAGCTGGAGTAATCCTGTATTTCTACAGTCAGCGCCGGAGGGTTCGTTACTAAGCAGGCATAGCGACGATAGTACTGACAATTTACAGTCCGACGTCCCGGATTGTGAATTCCCTTGCCTTGGCCTCTACGTAAACGAGACAAAACGCCAAGAGCACGGAGCAAATCTATTATCATACAGCTCAAAAGCGCATTGACTAAATCCATGAAAATAAATGATTTATCAGAACCCACAAAGAAGATTATGAATTATATGATAATAACAATAGGCAAAGTAATGAATTAAAAAAAGGCACTCCAAACGCGTCGATGATAAGCAGAATACAATTCAAGGAAATAAAATTTCATGGCTACGAAGAGCATAACTTTATGTATACTTTTGAATGAATTATGCAGTTTCATGGTCAATGCAACGAAATGTTGATACTCGCTACAAATCTGTCTGCCGCCACATAATCTTCCATTTAGCTGACGTAGCTCGATGATGTAGGGATGGTTTCGTCAGTTAGAGAACCCAGCAAGTTTGAGTCAAAAGGAACAGAGCGATGTCTTAGTAAATGAAGCCACTGTGTTGGAGGGTTATAGCAGAATTTGCAGTCAAAATTCGGTTTAGATAATAAATTATTTAGTCACACCAGTCAAGCTGAATCGAGCTGATCTCGTCATCAGGTGTTCAGTGCGTGTAGTATCTCAATGAATCTGAGTGACCAAACACGTCTCTCACTATACGTAAATTCAAATGAAGTTATTCCAGTGTTTTGAATTGAAAGTATTTTCCAGAATGTATTGAAAAGTGTCACACAATATATCACACAAATTTTGGAAACATCCTGATACTCAGCGTCCGCCTTTGTGAAGGTAATTTTGTCTCATAAATATAAAATTAATGTAGTTTTCGCGTACTAGATAACTATTATATACTATTTTGATATGTTTTTGTTTTTTTAGGAAATGAAAATTTGTGTTATCTGAGAAAACTTGACGAAAAGCCTTTTTCATCCAAAAATGCATGCTTTTTTCAATCTTGCCTTTTGAATAATATAAGATGAAAAATAATAATTCAGTGGCCTACCTGTCTTTAAATTTTGTCAATATCTTTCAAATTGTCATCAATAGTACATAAAGTTGGCTCTATTTTCTTTTTCGGCAAGTCACTTTTGACTCGAGATATTTTCTCAAAGCTCTACAAATATACCAAAAACATACAAGCAGTTGTAGTTATTTCTAAAGACTTTGTTATTCGTAATCCTTAAATCTTGACACCATCTCACTAGCCCCTCAAATGGACTGAAAGTCTTGGATTTAATCTCGCGATCGGCTCCGAACATTGCTCTGTGGTTCGGAAATAGCACAGGCATTGGAAGCACCTGAGTCAGATTTGGTAAGCAAAGAGCCCAGGAGGCGACCAACGCAGGACCAACAAATCAGCGAGGGAAGTGCAGCAGGCGCCGCAAGTCGACACCAGTACGCCCACTGTGGGGGCGTCGGGGTTGTGGTGGTGAGGAAGGCCACCACCTCCACCTGCCGACCATGTTCAGAACCGCACACCCTTATTTAAAAAATGTACTGAGTTCATATCCGTAGTAAGTTGTAACTAAGATGAAATTAGATTCAGACGAGGGTTAAAAACCGATGTTTTTTAGGACAAACTCTCCAGTCAGCTCGTGCTTGTTGCGAGCTGCGACTAAAGCAAATTTGCTTAGTAGAGGGGACCTGAAAACTGCCTTCTTTATGTTTATAATTTCACGTCGGATTACTTTGTGTTGTGAAACACTACTTAGAATGGCTTCTTGACCAAGCAATTCTAATTTTGCAGAGATATTCCGGAAAAACAACTTAAGCTAAAGTTCCAACGTAATGTGACCGCTTGTTCAGACCTTGCATAGTCACTTCCATTGATACTAGAGCTTGCGTTTACGTTACTTTTGTGTCCTTCAAATTTCACGCTGCTTTCGAATTTGACGCTTTTACTGCTTGCCCGCTCAAGCTGTTTGCTTTTTTCAGAGCGTTTTTGTTGAGTACATTTCCATTTGGATTGTCATGCTGGTAACTGCACGTCAAACGTCATGATCATAAAAGAATTATAAAAATGGTTTGTCATGATACAATCCTATCTACATGCATTTCCGACGCACTTGCACGTGGATTTGGTCATTTCATTTCACCTTCCGAAAAACGTATATGGATAAGCAATTTTATACGCTTCATCACAAGAGCTGGATGCGAAACTCCTGAGAACGTCGAGCTTTCGAGACATCGCATTAGCCGGGCTATAAATAATTTATGTTGGAAACAATAAATCAGCAAAGACTTTCAAACTTAAGAACGCTATCAAGAACACAAAAAGCTGACGTTTAAGCGACAAGAACACGTCTATATACCTATAAAACATTGTCTATCATTAATGAATCCAAAAGGTTTTGCGCACTTCTATGTTGAACCTTCTGGGATGTTATCCGTCGTGCGATGTTAACTTCAATTCTTTACGTCCAAGTCCCTCCGTAGTTATGAAATTCTTAGCGCGTAATTGAACGTCGTCTAAGCAAGAGTTAGTTCTTCAGACGCGCTGGAATCTCACCAAAACGACATCGACTTCAGGATAAAGCCGTACAGCGGACCTAAAACTGTCCGAACCGTCGGACAGAAAAGAAAAAATGGAAGCTCTGACCCACTTCAACAATCACAATGGTCAATAACTCAAAAGCACCACCTCTCCAAAGTCCAATATGGAGAAGTCGCATAAAAGTTTAAGGTTCACTGATTTAGACACTGAAAATATCTTCACCAAAGGCCACCTACCTTAAAAAGATCCCGGTTTTCACTGTAATCCAAATGCAGATACGATTGATATTGTAAATACGTAGAGGAAGAGAATATGTTGACTCAAGGTTAAGATTCCATGTCTCATGCACTCCAGTCTCCTCTGTCACTGGAAGACTATGGAAGGGTGCCTCGAGCTTCAGCAGACCATCGTCGCAGCGCCTCGCCGGTGTTGCCTTCCTCGCGCATTTCTCTGGTAAATGACAGAATTCATCTCTTTATTCCCTGAATTATGCTTCAAAAATATTGAGCAGTAATTTACGGTATGGTTTGGAAAACTTTAATTTTTTGCTTCTTTGTAGTCATGGGCTAAATTTTTTTAAGTTTTAAACAAAATTCAGTCTCAAGACGTAGCCCTCATACGGGTAGAAGTTGAGGTGCCCATTATGGCAACACTGCATCTGTTGGCACCACTCCTGGATCAATATCAGAGTTGGGAGTCGCGGCTCTTTTCCACTCCCCTCTTTCTCTCCTTCTGCCCACGAATTTTCTCTTTTAATTCTTTTTTAATTACAAAAGTAGGAAATTTCAAGCAATTGGTATTAATTATTTTGTGATAGTTTAAAGTCACCAAAAAATATAATTATTTGGAAGAAAAACTGATTCGGTTTCTTTGAATGAACTGTGAAGTCACGGGTTTTAGAGCGAACAAGAGAGCCCTTTCCTGATTGGGCGTGCCCTCTGATCAATGTCGAGTACAGACCAATGGTAGCCCTCCTCGCATATTCCCTCGTTATTTCATATCTGTGCATGATCGCTTGCTATGTTTTTCATAGGTTTCTACTTCATTACTTGGATTGGCTAGACGTCATCTCGTACAATAACTTAACCGGCTGCAGCACTCATGCTGCACTATGCCTTACTAGTTTTTCCTCTCTAATTCAGAAAAAAATCTGATAATGTGAAATTATGAGTTAATACCTTACACGAGCTCATTCCTGAGAGTAAAATTCATTTCTCCAGCACCACCATATTGAAATATTCCCCGAAGATGAGAGACGACGGTTTGAAGAAATTGAGAGCGAAATGAACGAAATCGAGCCCGACCTTGCAATTTAGGAGGAAGCTTTGCTGGAGATGACTGAGGAAACACGGCGGCATAAGGCGCTTTACTCGGAATCGGCTTTGCGTTCAAAAATGGTACTTCAAGAAGTGATAGACTCTTCAAATCCGATCATTTCCAAATATTGACTCACTATCCAAAATTTTCTAGTTGAATGAGAAGGAAATCAATTTATACTTAAATAAACAGCTCTGTGCCCTGTAGAATTGAGTACAATGCTCATTTGCGAAAAGGATTCCAGACCACTACATGCATGCATGCAGCACACGGTGTACGTGAGCCTAACATACTGATGGGGCGCAGTGTACGTGCGCCGCTGCGCGCGGTGTTGTCAGACGCATGATATGAGTCTACTACAGAAGATTCACAAGCTGTAATCGCAAAGTACAGCATAGTAACCCTGAGATATTGAGCCAGTCATATTTTGTTTCTTTTCATGTTTCAAATTAGTTACTATAAATTGCCACAATTTGAAAATAAATAATGCATTTAAGAGAGTAAAGTAGCAGTATGTTTCTATCCGATATATACCAACCATTTGGAATATTCAGAATAATTTTTTTCGAGTCATAAGTTAATTCACCGTTGAGCTCTCACAGCACAGTAACACATGGAGTGCATTTCAACTCAAGTGTTACAGCAATAGCGGGATGATTTAGTTGATACCTTTATTAACAGTTGATTTGGAGGCGGTACCTGAGTAACAGGGGAAGGGAAAGTACTACTAATACAAAAGAACAACCATAAATACTCGCGCAAAAGACAGGATGAGTCGTACACCACCCGACTCTCGCAGCGACCTCGTACAAAACACCAGGTCAAGGTGCAGCGTAATCCCAGTTCCCAAACAGGGGGCGCTGCTTTACGCGTCAGCTCCAACTAATGCCTTAAAAATGTCAGTTCGCATTCCATGGCCAAGAGGACTAGACCGCACCTACGTACACTACCCTCGGTGTACGCAGGGACTCTCTGGTTCCTGCGCACCTGCGTGCAATAGTCTCAGTGTACGCAGGAACAAGACCGTACCTGCGTACGCCAAAAGTAACGCACGAATCCTACTACGTATAGAACGATCATCGTACGCATAAGCGTCCTGTTCTTGAACACTCGTTGTAGAATATCCCTCATCGGTGTACCCTCGGTGTACTCCTCATCGCTGTACCCTCGTTCATAGAGGGAACGTGAGAGAAGGGGGGAGGGGGTGGATAAAACGCACTTTAAATTTAGTGCTCTTGAATAAAATATCACATCAAAGAGAAACAAATTAATCTAATTAGTTTGGAGTTTGCTCTGAGATCAAAACACAAACTCCCCCAGGAATCCACAGTAGCATCACGTCCAAAACATGCAGTGAAAGCTAAGGCCTCAGGCATGACTGGCGAGGAAGTTGAAGGTCAATTTCCCTAAAGTCCCTGATGTTAAAACTTTATTTTATGATATAGCTCGCGGTCACAAAACGCTCTCAGAGAGCGGGGCCGCGAACGTTTGGTCGTTTGTGAGGCGTAGGCTCTTTTTGGGCGGCCGTAGGCCTAATTTGGATATAAAGTTTGGTCCGTACTTTCCTATTAGAAAGTTTTTTTATTCTGCGAGTCAGGAAATCACATTTTTCTGTTTTGTGCGTACATCTTCATGTCTTGGTCGTACGTTATTGTTGAGGCACGAGAACAAGAAAATCTCGAGTCAACTTGACAATGAAACTCAACTGAGAATAAAAAAAAAGTGGAGCAGCAAAAGTGTGCGGCTAGGTCAATTGCGCGAAGACATGACGCAAATGAAACGATAACAAACGTATGTTGTTTGCCTTTATTGGAATAAGGTATACACCTCTTTAGTTGGCTGACCATTAATCTGACTGGCCATCATAGCACTTTCTGGACTTATATATTTCACTCTGATAGTAAACAACAAAGGATATTTGGCTTCCCTTCCAACAGAGTTTCTTCGTCTAATTTTTTTTTAATAATCTGCTTCGAATATCATTCGGGTACTAAAATAACAGCTGCAGTTAAAATTCCGTTCTGTGTACTATATCTCGGGAATAAAATAACTAAGAGGCTAGGTTCGCGATCACAATTTACCTTTGTGCCCAGCCTACTTAGGAGCTTCATTATATGGCGACGTGGCAACAAAATGGGTCGAAAGTACATAAAAAACTTCAGGTATTTATAGTACGAAATAAAAATTACACCACGTGAACAGATATGGTAATATTTATTTCGTAACATAAATACCTCAATTACTTCATGAGCTCTCAACCAGATTAGTTTCGTATGTAATTCTGTAAGTATACGGAGCGATTATTCTTAAGGTATACGGAGCGATCATTCGGTAGGTATACGGAGCGATCATTCGGTTGGTATACGGAGCGATCATTCGGTAGGTATACGGAGCGATCACTCGGTAGGTATACGGAGCGATCATTCTGTAGGTATACGGAGCAATCATTCTGCAAGTATACGGAGTGAAACGTTCCAATCCCGCATCGTTGCGACTTAAATTACGCAAACGAGCACAACAAAGTTTGACATCAAAACTTCAGAAGCTAAACAACTCTGAATGCAGTGTTAACAATAATTAAAACTCCCAATCTTTCAATCATTTATGATGGCAATAGTTCGATTCATTATCAGACTCCTAGGCAAACAAATGGGGCTGAAGAACAGCAAGAACGATGCATGAAAGAAATACAGCTGCAATTCGCCATTTTTTATTGGCGCATCAATAACTTGCGTACCAACGAGCATTAACGACACTAACGAAATAATAACATTAATAAAATAATTATCAATACTAATAACACAATGGACTAGAAATGTTTCTCGTCTACGAGTAAATAACTAATATTGCACCAGCAGTACAGTGAGCTGACCAAATTCAGATAAATCAAGTTTGCCAAAATAAAAATTTATAAGCTACAACAATTGCGATAGTTAGGACTTAGAAATGTCTTTCCCCCCGAAAACATGAGAGGCTCATGAGGCATCTCATCCCGTGCTTGTAGCCCACAGCTCCTTCAGAGCCCAGTTGAAGGGATCGTCATAACTTGCAACAACACCAACCATTTCTACCTCTCATCGTCCTAACTCCCCCACGAGTTGGGGCACCTGTAACCAGAGGTGGGCAGCGCTACTTTGAAATGTAGCGGCCGCTACATTTCAAAGTAGCGCTGCCCAGCTCTGCCTGTAACGCAGCTACACGGCCCCTAGGAGTCGCGTCTGAGCTGAGTCATGCCCTAATTCTTTGCATGTCAGTTCTGTGCTACGACGCCAGTGAGAGAGACTCTGATACAGCGGAAGGATGTTGCTCTCAGCTATCACTGTGGGGGATATCCATGCAACTCAGGAATAGAAATATTTGTTTGCGTAGAATGGAGAAGCGGATCAGGCTCAAGAAAAGAATACTGAACAATACGCAGCAAACAATGAGAAAGTCATGTGTGAGGGCAGGGTGTGTGAGAAATGAACCGAAAACCGAATGGGTTGAGAATGGATGAATGGGTAGAGTGGATGAAGCTAAGTCGCAAAGATATCTTTGAATTGACTGAGCGAATGTGAACTAAGCACCGTAATGAATAGAGAAGGCCAGCGGGCACATGAGGTTTTGGCGCGTCATATGAAACTTGTTATTGATGCGGGCGCAGTCGGGCTCCCGCAGGCACCTCCAGCAACTTGGTACATTAGCTCGTAAAACAAGTTCAGGACACCTCATTCACAGACAAAACCCCGAAGTATCTGTTTACAATTTAGCATAAAATTTATACGTAAGAACTAATTACGAATCTGTTGTGAACGATGCTCACAATGGTTCATAACGTGAGGGTACGATCCAGACATGGTTGGTGAAGCGGATAAACTTGTCATTGATGAATAAACGCGCAATGATAAAATCGTCGCTGGCAAAATTTGTTTCAGTAATATGTTTTCAAAAGCTTCATCAATTTAAAAAAAAAAATCTTTTCAGAATATGACTTACCTGGGTGAGAGTACATAGATATTAAAATATACGGAAAAAAGAATGAAGATAACACAAAAATGAGGCACTCAAGCTTACGCTCTGCACAACACTCGCACGGGCATAAATCGGAACTCCAAATGAGAACAGCGCAGCCCGCCCGTGTGGGTGGGGGGAGTTCAGCCCATGACTGACATCGAGCGACTTCGATCTCGAGGAGTACCGAGTTTTGAATCGTTGCCCACGAAGTGTACGACGTCCTCCTCTTTGCCCCTAAAGGCTTAGCCGTTTGGTGGAACCCGCACACTACACACTTCAGCATAAAAAAACGAATCCAAACGTCAAACAAAATTACACGAAAAGACCCAGTCCCAAAGGTTTCAATAATAACGAAACTTACGCTATAACAAGATCTCAACACCAACATTTTATCACGAGATGCATCACTAATTCAGTAAAATATCTATTTCTAACACAAAACCTATACTGTGACTTCGGACACTTGGACTAGCTATGGCACCTTGAAGCGACGGCACTAGAATATCAAATTTGTATTCACACAAACAGAGCTACGAATAAAGTACGACTTATTACCGTAAGTTTTACTATGTCTGCTAAATATGAACTAATTCAGGCGAAGAGGGGCTCTGGGGCCATTACCTGCCGCAAGAGCAGCCAACACACAAAGTCAAAAATACCTTATTCAAATAGTAAGTTATTCTTATAATTCCGGACTGATTACGGGTAGCTACTTCTGAGATGAAACTAACATGCATAGGCATCAAAATAAATGTATAGTAAAATACCTAAGGCTCTTCTTTCTTGTTGGCTACCTATATTACTTCAAAACTAAGACAAATCTACATTTCGTGCGTCAAAAAACCAGTCCCGCCTGCCAGTTGCCTAAAGGGAAGAAGCAAACTCAACACGTCGACCTGGCGTGGGGTCTGGATGGCCACAGTCACGTGATCGTGCCACGTCAGTAAGTCATGAGGAACTGGCAGCAAAATCACAGCAGTGAGCCAGACTAGAACGCGGCCGATGAGCCCCAATCAGATTTTTACACTCAGGACAACGTTTCACTTATTTGCACGAGGTTTGTATGTTTATAGTTCCAGTTTAATACAGAAATAAACTGGAGATGTTTCTAGCTCAGCAACTACTGTAGTAATTTTAAAAGTAATAAACTCAGACAATTTAAAACTTTGAATTTTGTCTGACGATAGAAGCTGCTTTCTACTTTTCTACTGATTCCCAATCTGTAAACTCGCTGAGCTACGCAGCACTCGACGGTTGACGCCCGAATTGGGAGGCCGAAGAGTGTCTCACAGACCGTGATGCGCTGGAGGCTCTTGCAACATTACATAATACAATGCTAAGATAACGATGTGGCATAACTTGCTGCAAGAATTTACAAAAGATGGAAGATTAGAGTCCCTACTTATTCGGCTACTTTCTGATGATGATGGTCACATCTTAGTTGAAACCAGAATGACCGCAAAAGAAGGTAGATAATCATCATTTACAAAACTAGGTCTGGGATGATTATTATGAGAAACTGCATCACCGACCTGCACACATATGTAAATTATTTATTAAATCGAATTTCAGTACCCAGTGTCGTCGGTTACACAAGTTAGTCAGGAAGCCTCTTTTATGTCATTATTTGAATTAATAAAAACCGTTCACTCCTTCCATACCCAGCCACCATAACCTGCCTTGCTCGCAGGTCCGCAGAGTTCATTATCTTATATTGTGACATCAATTGTGACATTTTTGAGACACAATTGGGTTGAAGAATCATCTGAGGAAGAAGATTCTCGAGTATTTTATATGAGACATTTGAGAAAAAGATTCACGTCATCATGAAACGCCCGGGTGGCATAAATTCTTCCAATGTAGAAATCCAACAAACGCTACATTCCTGTCTTGGAGATTTTAAAAGCAGCTTTGTATGGGTAATTCGGCACCCAGAGCACTGCAGCACTACAGGGGACTGATTTTCTCCTTCAGAAGAAGAAGACATTGCACGTGGGGCCCTCATGACGGCCAGGAGCTGCTCCCTACAGCGCTAGGGAGGACGCCTGTGCAGCTCCTCAATGAGTTGCTGTAGCAGACGAGTATGGAAGCAGAGCTCCGGGGTCGGGGTGTTGCCAGGCATGTCGGACGGTGCTCACAGCTGCATAAGGAGATGCTCACAGCTGCATAAGGAGATGCTCACAGCTGCATAAGGAGATGCTCACACCTGCATAAGGAGATGCTCACAGCTGCATAAGGAGATGCTCACAGCTGTATAGGAGGGTGATGGAAGATGTTGGAGACCGCTGGCAGATACGGTGAAAGGTGCGACCACATGCGTCGAAGGGTCCTCTCAAGAACACTGGATCTATCAGAAACGTAGTGGCGTGTGTCAGTAGACACACACGAGGGGACAAAGCTCGCACCTAAGTGTGCGAAGGGAGGACATTGTACGTAAGGCCTCTTCAGGCAGCCGGGAGCTCATGTTTACAGCGAGCGTTCACTTTGAGTGTGCGCCGCAGTCAATGATAAAATTGACTCGAGGCAGCGCGTCTTACAGTCACTCGGGACCGGGAAACCAGAAATAAATGTTTAAAGCGTACACTTTAAACTCCCCAGTGGAAGAGAACCGCCTAAGGGCCTCGGCCTTCATGGACCTAAGACTCGCTGTGGCGGCGGGCGCCAGGATCGGGGTGGTGCTTGAAGAGGTGGCGGGAGAGGTGCCCGCGCTGCCGGAACGCGACTCCACATCGGCTGCACTTGAACGGCTTTTCGCCAGTGTGGATCCTGCGCGTAAAAAATATGAGGATGAGCATGAAAATAAATTAAGTGAGTCATCAGCCCGCAAAGGTTGGCCCTAAAGAAGTGTAAAGACCAAAGCTAATTGGACTTCCAGATGGTAATTTTATCTACGCCAGTAGTTAAACCTATTGCTTAACCCTGGAATGGTAACCTCGGGTATCTCATACCCGGTAGTTCCCTTTCTTTAACTTTTCCCATAGATTGGACGAAGAGTCTCCTTCTCGTAACCTTAGATTTAGGGTTGCCATTCCAGAGTTAAATTCCAATGCCAGAACTTTTTCTAATTAATACACATGGTTGAAGACGTGCTATGTAGTCAGGGGTATAGAGAGCGCGTACAGCTGACCACGTTCAACGTGGAGATTCAAATCAGCTTAGGTAAGTCGACATGGTAAGACTCACAGAGACCAAACTCTTCCATACACAACGTTCAGCAAAAACTTTAAAAGCGAGAGAACTGAAGATCCTCTCTTTCAGTAAGTTTTACGATCTCTTGTAAAGTCGCTAACCACGCGATCAATGCAATAAATTCCCTGGCATTTCCCTTTCTAATTACAGGGGCCGAGCCGCGCTCACCTGATGTGTCTCTTGAGGTCCTCCGTCTGATGGAAGCCCCTGCCGCACACGGCGCAGTGCAGCGGCCGGTGCTGCGTGTGGGCCGCCATGTGGGCCCGGTGGTTGCCACGTGCTATCCAGCAGCCGCACACCTTACACGTGCCGCCACTCTTACACGTGCCACGTGGGCCCTCAGTGCACGAGCTACGCGAGACTTCCGAGGTTTTGCTACTGGCGCCAGCGAGTTCTAGCTCGGACGAACGTGTCTCGTCCGCCCGGCAGTCCAATGGCGAGTACAGCGATGTCTCCGGTCCGCTCTCTAGCGCCTGAACACACAAAGATGGAATGCATAGTCCAATAACTATACTGTTTTTGTAGGGGGTTATTCGAATGATAGACGTAAAAGATGATCCTGTGGGGTACATTCGGGTAAAAATGTTGGAACTGAAATAACACTTCATTCGTACAGAAAGAAACCGAAGATAGAAATATTGAAATATTTATAACACGCAACTGTGATAGACGAGTTTACAATAAACAGTAGACAGCTGGATGTAGCTCTAGAACCCAATAACAATGTTATGCACAAATTTGTCGACATCAGAAGTTTACTTTTCATGAAAACGTTGCATCTGTTCATCACAAATCCTCCATTTTCCGTCTTATGATAACATTTCCCTCGTTTCCAGTTCAATCCGTCACCTCCTCTTCGCAGGAACTACAAGTAAAAACATTTCATTTATTCAAGGTTTAGCACCGTTCCTACTTAATTAGGGCGACCATCACAATATAACTCGTGAGAGACTTGAGTTGTTGTCTCCCGGTACCCAAAGTTGCGTCCCAGTTGGTATAGCTCAGAGCCCCGTGTAGGTGTGCCATGTAGGTGTACCAAAGCCACGTGTAGGTGTACCATGCCTCCATGAAACAGTCGAGATAAGGATAAAAACAATAACTAAGCGCTATTTATAGATTCCTATATCTTGAAGTTGTTTGGGCCTCTATGCCCTGGTCACACTAGAGTGCCGCCGGTCCTAGGCCAGGTTCTTTACACAAACCTTTGTCCCGTACCTTACACCCAAAACTGACTTGAAAACTACAGTTAATTTCACCCTGGACAGCCAGAATGCCTAAGAGAAACACTAGTTCCTCGACGCACACTTGAGAGACAGACACTTCAACACAAACAGAGCTGGTCAGAGACAGACACTTCAACACAAACAGAGCTGGTCAGACACAGACACTTCAACACAAACAGAGCTGGTCAGAGACAGACACTACAACACAAACAGAGCTGGTCAGAGACAGAACCTGGCAGAACGCACAAAAATACACACTCAGAGCGATCTCCTGGGGGACAGTCTAGGGAACAGCACTCAAGTTGTTACTTTGTTCGTGGTTCTAAGAGAATTTTCCATTGCCCTCGGATGTGGGGCATCCAGAGACGAGCGGCCTGACGCACGACTGACCTCCGATGCGGCGGGCGCCTTAGAGAATATGGAGAGCGGGGAGGTGGTCTTGGAGGAGAAGATGGAGTACGGGGAGGCAGACCTGGACGAGAAGATGGAGTGCATGTTGCCCTCACACTTGGTGGGGAAGGGGGGGATCTGGCTCAGCACGCGCAGGAACGCCGCAGCCGCCGCCTGTAATTACGAACAATTGTTCTCTTCAGCTATTCGACATCATAGTTCCTTCATCTGAAAATGGAAAGTAGCAAAGTGGGCACGAAAGATAGAAGTCCCGAAGGCCTAGCTAAAGCTGAGGTAACTAACGATGTCTCCCTGGGGATGCCAGTCCCCATAACATAAGACAGGCAAACCTAACTCTATTGCCTGCCCTATGCCCCCGAGGGGGACCACGTGCCTCAATTACTGCAATTCGTCCTCGTTTACATTACCATCCATACCATGATAAACTCTACTGTTCATTTGAACTAATTTAATTAATATTTTGTTCAATGCGCTATATGCTGTCCAATTGAACATTTAATAACATTTTTTTACAGACTTACGTAAATTTAGAACTACTGTTACCACTAACAAAATTTGCATCATTCCTAAAACAATACCTGCATGAGTATCACCATTGATCTCTTGAGCATAATTTTAATTCCTAATTAAGTCAAACTTACGTCATTAATTGGCTAAGTGAGTAAAGTAGACGTCAACGAATCATCGTAAGATCTGAGTCGGAGCATTTTTATACCAATAATTTCAAAAAATTGAACTGGTTCGGTGATGCACACCTGCGTTTACAGCGACATTGAAGAACTCCAGACCACAACCCTGAGAAAACTGAAACGTAAAGGCGCAATCACATGTTAGTCGAATTATATTCTTTGTGACCCACTCAATCCGCAAGTCATGGCGAAGTGAGTAGTGAGAGACGACCCACTCAATCCCCAAGTCATGATAAAGAATGTAACTGGAGAAATTTTCAAGACACTAGCGAGTCGCCTCCATTGAAGCCGTAGCCAACTTGTTCATGCGGGTGCCCACTCTTCTAGTTCAATATCAATGAAATATCGGTTTAGTTTTAGTAGGTTAACCATTCGTAAAATATAAATGTATTAGAGCAGATTAACTAAAAATAGAATATTAGTTTAGTATTAACAGTTCACCTATTCGTGTTCTAACAATTTTAATTTTTTTGGAGTAGATTATTTGCCAATAGTTTCAATGCGATTTCAGTTGGTTCATTACGAATATATCTATGGTTCATTAAGTCGTTCACTAATAAAGTATCGATGTTCTTACCAGCACAAAACCGTTGGAATTCACACGGAAAGTTGCGCTCAAAAATTCACGGGGCTTTGGCTTTATGTGGCGCCTCCGTCTACCCCACAGCTGCGTCGCTCAACTTTCGAGCGAAGGCGTCGAGAGAAAATGAGCGCTTCACATCACTTAGAGATTTCTCTGGATGCTCGAGGAGTTATAGCACCGGCGAAGCGAAGTAAAAAGTATATATAGGTCTTCTTCAATTTTCAAAGTGGTAGAGCGTCCG
This sequence comes from Orchestia grillus, assembly GCA_014899125.1. NCBI lineage: Eukaryota > Metazoa > Arthropoda > Malacostraca > Amphipoda > Talitridae > Orchestia > Orchestia grillus. The sequence continues at coordinate 4,067 of VOMN01098495.1, read as the reverse complement.
AAACCCCCCCTCCCCCTCTGCCAGCTTCCCTCCCTGTTCTCACAACACATCCCCTTTAGCGGCGCACTGCGGACAGCAGGTTGACAGCAGTACCAGTCCTTGATTAGTGTCACTAATTGCAATTAATACTAATTAGCGAGGCCAATTGGCGCTTGACCAGCCGAAACTCAAATCATTAATGTATCATGGTACCTAAAACGTCATCCTTCTTTTCACAAGTCGCCAGAGATTTAATTCAAAACAGAGAGAGGCGCCCCTGACTTGGCAGAGAGCATCAGCTGATTGTGAGTGGGGGTCGAGTCTCTAGCAGAGTTTGGCCCCAAACGACAGCGCAAGATTCATTTTTGCCGACAACGCACGACACGGCCACTCGACATTTCCGAAGCACTACACGTATTTTGCAGCACAACACACATTGTCGCATCTCACCACACATTTCCGCAGCACAACACAATTCTTCGCAGCACAAGACAGATGTCCGTAACACAACACATTTTTGCAGCACAACACACAATTTCGCAGCACAACCCACGCATCTCGCTGGACTCGCACTTACTGGCCGGCCAAGTTCTGTCTTGTGGTAGCAGCAAATGCCATGCAGTTCTAAGAAACAGTAGCATTTGTATTACATACGAAATTTGGTATTGCGGTTGTTAATGAAAAAAATACGGGGCAAAATTTCATTCGTTCAATCAAAAGGCTTCATGAGGTCATTACTGAAACAGTTTATTTTTATCATTTCCATCATTTCAATATCCTCTAAAAGCAGACTATCCCGCAACAGAAGCAAAAGACAATGTCTACAACGATGGTCTTGCCTAATTTTGAACGCAGACCTCATATCCAATCGACCCCCGCACTAAATACACAAGATGGATTACAGCCAATTGAATTTAGCAATATATTAGCATTATCCTTACGTTCTTCATCAGACGGCTCCCGAGCCAATTAGACACGGCGAACTTTGCCTCACACGCGATCTGCAGTCGCAATACGGTCCGAGTCCTGTTGTCATTATCACACATAGGCAACCTCCGCACAACGACTTTTGGAGGAGCCAAATTGAGGTGCAAGGTGACGCAGAACAAGTGTGGTGGTGAGGGGAGGCAAAACTAGCGTGGGTGGTGAGGGGAAGCAGAACTAGCGTGAGTGGTGAGGGTGAGGCAGAACTAGCGTGGGTGGTGAGGGTGAGGCAGAACTAGCGTGGGTAGCAGTCGGCCACAAGGGCGCTGACACTCGAGTAAGGTGCGGGATGCTGTCCATAGGCTATAGTCCTTGATAATTCAGTCTAAAATTAAAACGTAGGTTTGGTCTTCATAGTTACCACTGCGCCCTCGTAACGACCGGCCGGCAGGTACCATTACTGCAGGGTTTGACTTCTTGACAACTTCCGCCACTGTTGCTTGACAGGTCTTCTGAGGCTTGGCTCTTGCCATGGTTCTGAGTGCTGAATTAAAGCTGTCCTTCAGTATATTTTGCTTGATGTAGACATTTTGATCCCAGCTCTTCTTCTTGAACTATCCTCACCACTGATCGGTGAGGAGGGATTCATCGGTGTACGTAAATACATTCGACTACGGTCAGAACCGTTCTTCATTAATTAAGTAAACAGGTTCTTACTAGTAGGAGTCACCAGCCGCCGAGCAAGTCGTGGAACCTTGAGCCAGTCGTGATGTATACAGCACCGTACATCGGGGCACGACCTACACGTGCTGGAGTCGTCGAGTCAAGTCGCGATTTTTTTTACTCTTAAGATGTCCAAGACTAAGAAGTACCAAGGAAGTGACTGGCATGAGAAACATGAACGCCCAGAAAATGTTAATGGAATTTTTTTTGGCTGTGTACTATCAAGAATTTTAAAATAATTTTATAATCTGGCATGTTATATAAAACAAAACTCAAGTCATAAGGTTTCAATATAGACTGGTGTTACGTTCTTTTTCTCGAAATCAATCAATTTTTCAAGATTGACCTCGTACTTCAGAGGCGATTCAGAGCTTTTCTGGGCAACCCTTCACCGCCCAAATTATACTTCAGATAACATTTTTTCACAGCCCATTTTCTTTCAAACATGCATCAAAATTGTGGTGAAACAAACCAAAAAGTAAAACAACAATTCAAGTAGAGGCCACCATCTCCTAAGGGTAGTCCCCCAGTTCTGATGCAGCTAATTCTGCTGTAATTAACATAAAAAGGCTCTCGGGTTCATCAATAAAAATGAACATCGGTGCATAAAGTAGGTCAGGCAAAACTTGTACTAACCTGTTTTGCAGTTGATGTGCCAGAAAACGTACTATGGCCTACTCCAGTATTCCAGCAACACTTACCTCACCACGCACGAGTGAGAAGTAAACGAAGACGATGACAAAGAAGATAAGACTGAGGCGAGAGAGAACCGAGTCCGTAGAACACAACCACTGCTCGTATGTTATTCTATGTTTCGTAAGACGCCGCCGCTTCAAGGCTTTTAGTTCGATCGATGAATAATGTGAAATAAGTATTCAGGTACTGAATACTTGGTGTTCGGCAACAAGAAAAACTGGCATGAGGTATAAATGAAAGTCACCGTTTTGTACAGAAACATTCAATCACATAGAGGAAACAACACATATTTGGCCATAGCATTATCCACGATAGCGCGCTTGAATATAGATCAGGTTAGAAACAAACGTACGAAAATGAACGACACGAAGGATCAATACACAGATCTAAAGAAACAGATCAGAGAAGAGCTAATTTCCTCAGGCGCACCTACATGCTTTGAAATATTCCTAGATTCAGATCACGTGAGAGGAGGAACACAGTGGCCAATAAGTATGGGAAGTCTAACAATAGTTTGTACCAGCATCACCACGGGAAGGCTGTCTTCGTTGACACCTTAGCAATTTCCAAACGAAATCTTCCAGAGAAATAATGATAGATCAAAAGACTAACGTAAGACTTTTGAGTCTCCTGCTCTAGCATGCACGTTATCCTCACGTCAAAAGACTTCAATTACTCATTGAAAAGTAAGTTAAATGAAATTTTAGCCGGAACAATTAAAAACGGAAAATGTATTTGGTATATCAGTATGGATTAATAAATATGAATACAGCTAAAGACCATGTCGTACTGGTCAAGTTAAGATAGCAGGATAATCAACGATTCAACCCGAACCCCAGGTCGCTTAATGAGCATCTAGGCTGTCAGACGAGAGGTGCCTCATCAGTCCTAAGGCCCCTTGCCCCTCAAGAACGCTACCGAACTCTGACGAATGCTAAGCCCTTCCTGCGAAGCTGAAGGGCAATTTCCTTCAAGGCCCCATTTTAATTCTGGATTTCACGGACAATAAATAAATAAAAGTTAATTGGGGTTTGTTCACCAATTCTCTTAGGCAGATCTGACAGATGCGAAAGTAAAAGTCTTTGTATCGAAATTTGCTATCACTATAAATGCATTGGTCGGTGAATATGATGACATGATCATTTTCAAACCGAACTTTAGGACATTATATAAGAGTAAAAACATAATACAAACACATAATACTGCACTGAACTACACTAATATCGAGACCTACACAGTGCAAGATAAAAATACGGACTAGACTGTTCAAACATAACATGAACTATATATCATTGGTACATAGTCGGTAGCTGCTCCCACCAAGAAGTGAATTCAGCGGCCAAAATAGAGTAAGTATGCGCAGTAAAGTATTACAAATTTCCCTTCATATTTCACAGTAACTCGACTCTGAACTTATTCGCTCTAATGACACGTATTACCTGACGTCCCAACAGTGAAATTGGAAACCTAAAGAAATGTGTCAGAGGAAGAAAATATTCTTGAAATCATACTCGCATGGTCACTCTAAAGAGCGAAATTCAAGCAGAAATTACCACTGCCAGCGGAGTGCAGTGCTGTAGAGAGTGCACAATACGTAACGAAGGGAGCGTTCCCAACGTAATGGCAACTTGCTTAAACCCCACTAACACAAGAAATCGGATTGAAGACAAATTCTGTATAAAATTAACAACAGTGAAACGTTTCATCTCAGCAGCTCCACCACGCTGTGATAATAGTAGGCATCG
>VOMN01098481.1:0-37442 GCA_014899125.1 Orchestia grillus | reverse complement strand
TTCCTGTCTACCACCGGCAAAGTGACGACCAACCGTCTTAAAGGGCAGTACCACGCGGGGAATGACCGATGTCGCAATCATTCAACGTTCGATTTGAGAATGACAGGAACAGGAAAGTGAGGAATTGGCTCCTTAAACGGAGGATAGTGACACATATAATTCACGTGAGATTGATTATAGTTGTCACAGAAGAGAAGCGAGTTACGCATGTTGCTAAATGGTAATCGATAGGGAAGTGAGCCTCTGCAGGGACATTTCGTGTCATATGAACATAAATTCAGGATGGTGTTAAAAAAATTTTGTAGAAGATGTTAGAAGAAGTGAAAGCTGAGAGAACGTAAATGAGTTGGTATTCTTAAATGCAGTGGCAACGCGAGAAAGAAGAGAAGAATATTTCAAACAGTTATTTTTTGTGCAATTAGATTGTGAGTTTTTAATACGAAAATTGTGCGAGAAGGTACGTGCAATGACTCTGCTGCGTGAGTTAAATTTCGGTCTGAATAATGTAAGGATCGATGAATCGATATCTTAAGGAGCATATGAATGAATGGAAAGATGGACGCAGGGATGTAATGAGAGTAGCACTAAAGGAAAATGTTCTTTATTTGCACATGAATTTAGTGTTCCAATGACTGAAATGCATGGAGAACGATTTAATATCTAAAGCTGTCATCCTAAATGTAACCTGCACAAGACTTGTCCATCTTTAATGAAGTACGCAGGATAGAATAAAGAAATAATACCATGTTTCTGCAGCGACACGACCGCCAGAGCTGCTGAGTCCCAACACGTAAACCGAGCAGAGAGGCTTTCACCCTAGAGAACCAAGAGGAATGGCCGCCGATTGGGTCAACACTGCCCTGTTTCTCTTCCCTCCACACACGCATGTTGCATTCTCAAAGGGACCCAGACACATGACTGTGTGATTAGTGTTCACGTAGTTCACACGCGCTATGAGTTGCTAGTTATCTGCAAGGGCTATAAAATTCGTCTGTTAGAAACCAATGAAGAGAACCATGATCATTCATCAGCTGAAAACATTTTATCCAGTTTCAATGAGTTAGCGTTTCAATTCAACATTTTCATTCGTAGAACACTCATATAAATTATGCTCTGCTCTATAGGAAGTAATCTGAATCTGAGTGAGGGGGCAGTTCTCTAACGTCACATGAATATGTGTATCAAAACTTTACAATGAGCTATTTTGAATGACTAGGATCTGAAGTGAAATTATTTCTTGAAATGCAAGTCATTTGTTTCCGAAAATTACATTTTGACCTTCATTCAAACAGTAGAGCTATTCCATGTGCTAGAGAAAATTCTTTTGAGTTGGGAAAAGTGAAAAAAATTTCCCGTAATAAAAATTAAGTATTAATCTTCTCAGTACTCCAAACAATGCATTTGTACAGCCTTGATAGCTCTTGAAACGTCTTTTAGTTCTAAGAGAAGATAAGCAGTTTTTATTCTTCTTGAAAAGCAATATTCCTACTTAAAATATGAATGTTGTCAAATAGGCTTTTGGCTCTGGTCATGAACTCAATCACATTGACAAGCGATCGACAAACAGCCAATCGGATTGAAGTCATACTCCCAGAAGCCTCGCAGTTCGAACCCAACGAAGCCTGTTACGAAAAATGTCGCTTCGTGGTATTGAGCGACATGAGCTGACCGACGAATGCTTCACCGGAGGAACCTCTCGCTAAAAGATATTTTTTAGAGAACGTGTGCGATGATTTTTATCTATACACAAGCAAAATATTTTACGTAAAAATGTTAATTTTGCTCCCACTGTCGTGTATACCAGCGAGAACTAATGTTCAATGCATCGTCAGCGCAACGAAGTGTTACATTCTTGTTTGGTCTCGCTGACATAATACGTTTGCCAAAGTTACGAGCCGTAAAATTTCCGATATCCTCCGCAGATTTCTGGAATTTGCGCACACAGAGCCTGGAACAACTGAGCGAAAAGCTCTTTGCCAAAAATTCAGGCGTCGAATGGATTAAAGTTACTCGGAGAGTGTGTTTCCCAAGGCCTCATTTCATCGCCTTGGAAGGATTTTCTCTCAGAGATTGATAAAATATAACTGACTTATAATGCAGGTCGTGTACAACCATTTTGATTTTATACCTCCGAACACAGAAATTTTTCGCTATCGAAAGCCAGACTAACAAATATCGCTTGGTTAACTTTTTGATAGCATAATTTTGGCCTTGGAATAATGTATTCTAATTAGATGGAATGGTTCTTATGTATTATAAGAATAGTTCTAATTCAATGTACTGTATGATGTTCATAAAGGTTACCGTTGAGCAAAATCGTGTTTATGGCAGTAAAACTCTTTTATTAAAGCCATTAACGCAGCATGAGCTGGGTTGGAGCTCTTTAAAGTTCCTATTGGAAGAATGACGAGTTATAAAATCTAGCCTGCTTCATACACGTTTAGTCGTCCCCATAATTGCTTTTCCCTCTCCCTCCAGCAAAGAGATCATTTTTCCCAGACGCTGTGAGTGACGCGGCTGGGCAAAAACTGTAATTCATATTAGCATAAGGAACTCCCAGAGCCGTCCCTCCCAATCCATTTCGAGGCCTTCGAGAGCCTTCGGAGTCCAAAAGCGACATTTGCTGCAATGGTCCAGCGACTCGATCGGCGGCACAGGAGCACTTCCACTTAAGTTCGACACCGCCACGGAAATGGAATAAAGCCTCGAGGTGTTCAGAAAATGGGCGTGAAACAAGGTTGAATGATGGTTGTTAGGTGCATTGTTTCCAAGGACGGAGGATTTTTGTCCAAATTATCACCAAAAATACTGGTTCATTATTGCCAGGGTTTGGTGTCACTAAAGAAATCACGACTCACATAACCCTCCCCAGGCAAACGATTGATCTAAATTTCTGTTACTTGACACATGCACAAAAACATTATGCGTTTACAAGGCCGAATTACATGTGTTCAAAATTTACACGTTTTCGTTTCATACATCAACTAGTGAACAAGTGCTTGTAGAACTCCTGCTTATACGTCTGAGGGTATTGGCCTGAGCCATCAATTCACTTAGCTTCCACCGAGCTGCTTCGATAGAAGCATAGTGCACCGAGTAGCTTGTATTGGGGGGGGCGTGCGGGCTGTTCTTTCTTCGTGCATCATTGATCCTAACGATATCAGTCTCATTCTCAGGCTGGCTATCAAATAGGAGAAAAAAAGTAGAATAGACAGAGCATTTTCTTTCCTTGCGTTGCACATGTGGTATTGATGGTACGAATTAACTTTTTCAGGAATGCTGCTGGTTTTAGGAAAAATGTACGTGAATGCTTGACGTTTCCGAATGCCGGTATGCAAATGGGCGGAGAGCAAATAAGGTTGAGATCCGCTCACGACATGAGGTCGGTGCACGGTACCGCCAAGGTCGAGTCTGTGACGACTTTCACTCCGTTTAACAAAAATGGAGAATGCACTTACTACTCAGCACTTTGAGCCCAATAAAGTATGAATTATTTCTTCGCATTTCGAACCCGAAGACAAGCATCAACGCATCGCCTAATTTTCCTGGGATCTGAAATGAACACGTCTGAAAGACTTTCAATTTCCACTGAATTTATTTAACTTTAATAAACAATCTTTTGGTTCCTTAGGAATTTCTGTTTCTACAAAAAGCCCATCATGAATAAGTTATCTCTGCTTTCGAATCGTGCTGTGGTACTTAGTAGAAGATTAGGTGTGAAAAATGTTGTATAATTCCTTTACTTTAAAGAAACATTGATTTACGAAACTTTCTTCGCAATTGGGATTAGCCATGTAGAATTCAAATTAAGACCGGGACAGCAGCAAAAACTCGTCAAATAAAAATATCCTCTCTCCCTTTAGTACAGAACACACACAAAGATCGCCGGATCATTATTCTTTCGAGTTAAGAGCCAAGTGTCTCTTTGAACCTGAGGAATTGATTCTAAATTCATCTGATCACTTTCTACCGAGACGCTCAAAAATTATAAAATTACACTAGATAATGTTATACTGTTTTTCGTACACACCTGATGTATTGAAAATTTATTGTGATCCCAGTTTAACGGTTCATTAATTGTTTACTTAATATCGTATGATTTGTTTTCGACGTAATGAGGGAGTGCTGTAGTAAATGTATTTGTACCATATTTCAACGACACTTGATACGATCTTTAATAGCACGATAGTTATTCGCGGTACCAAGTTTTTCGCGCAACTATGAATAGCTAAAATAATTCGGAAATCAGGATTGTGCTGCGCCCATGCAATATGAAAATTACACGCACTCTGCCGAGTTGTCCTAGCGCAAATACGAAGTAATCTCTTACTACGAACACATGAGCACACTGCTCATGTTTGTGTATGAACAGCGGTGAAAAGCTATCTGAGACCTCTTAGGGAAAAATTCTGTAACTTTAATTAAATGGGAGAATTGAAAGGAGTGACTAAAATAACACAGAATTAAACTCTACGCTGAATCGCGTACTTTGCATAGAGCTTTCTATTCCACCGAATTGATTACGAGCTCGTCGTTTGAATGCATTTTTCACATGCGTGATGACTTTTCCTAAAATTTATTTCACTCGCCAGTTTTTCAGTGCCTTCAGGAGCAAACATATTTTACGTTTGGGTTTGTTTGCACTGTCTCATATTCAGCTTCACGCTCCACAATTAATGGAGCAGGAAGCGACGGCACAAAATGTGTTTAGAATTGATCATTTTTCATGCGTTTTAGTTGTAATGATAGTACCCATTACCGCGCATGATTGAAAAATGAGTACGTATTAATTCAGCACTCACCCATAACTCAATTTTACTATTTTTATGTTATGTTAAAATATGGAAAGGTATTTTCAGAAAGTTTTTTAAATAAAAAATGCGCCTCTTGTTTTTTTAGCGAAATAAAAAAATGACTGTCTATCCAACGTTAAGTGACGAAAATCTCTTGCCTTCTTAATCTAAAAAAAGGTAATCAGATAAAAAATTTCAAAAATGTGAGGAGACTCCCAAAATATGTGAAAAAATACGGTAATTTTGTTCTGAAAAAAAATTCTACGCCTTATTCATCAGTTTAATGTTAATGCTTTCATCCGTGAATTCTCATAAATGAATGAAGAATTCCACATAGTTCGTAGTCTAATGGTGTAGCCTTAAGTATGTTTCAAACCGGAAATTGTTTTGAAATGATTCTATTCACTTATATCTTAAACTCCTGCCAAACGACAGCAATGACAAAGACGTACGTAACTGTCCTTTTAAATCCTCGTTTCATGATATCGTTAGAAAATATTTAATTCAATTCAGTATTTCACACATAAGCGTACTGTAACATCGAAGGCTAAATGCAAGCGTTGACGCATCAGCGTATGCGACCAAATAGAGGTCTCTACAAGAAGCGCGTGTAATATATACGAGGGTCGGTGCCCCATATCGTCACTAAATCAGCGATAACGAAGATGGATTACTTCACGACAGGTTATCAGCGGGTGACTCCAGCGCCGAGCCACACAGGGACTGGCCGAGATGGGGTTGACGATGAATTCGCACGGTTGCGTCGGCCAAATGTAACTTCTAGGTCAGAGACAGGAGAATATTAGTCACATCGACAACGGTAACAGTCCTAGTGCAATATGTTTTTTTTTAATATTTTGAATACTTATTATTACTTTCTACTGAAGACTTCTAAAATATTTAAAACTAATGCCTTCAAACACATATTTTTCCATTTTTCCTCCATCAGTGCTATACTACGATATTTGCGAGAAAATACCAACTAACACAATGTCTTGTACAAGCCAGTCAAGTCTAGAGAACCTAAATTGAGACAACGAGTCCAATACCTTACACTCTGCAGTGATAAAGCCAACTGCTACGGAAAACTAAAACTTTAGTTGTGCTGAAATCAAATATTCTTTGGCAACCACACTGAAAATGTAAAAAGTCTGAAAGAATTTGAACTCAATACGACACATATCAAAGTTGGCCAGTTGCAATTGCTTGTCATTCCCTCTTTTAATAATATGAAACTCCATAGTGTAGGAATGAATTTAACAAGCTATAAATGTACGGATTATAAATTAATTTTTTTAATGCTCCTTCACTTTTGCTTACGCATATACGCCGTATAAAAGACAACTTTGTTCTTCTCTATATTAGCAGGTATATGAACAAATTTCCAACATGATTCTAATTGATCAAAAAGTAAATGGATTAGTATAAGATATTCAATAGATTTGGATAACTATGCAACAACAAAAAAGTATTAATGATACTCCTTAAAAGCAATTACTGAGAAAAATATGAATATGAATTGGATTCATTCAGTTACTTCCAGGTAGAATATGTGAAACCTTTATGAATTACGTAATTTCACAAGTTTCTTTCGGAACTATATAGTGGTGTTCCACGTACAAATTTCAGCATAGCACAATAACAGTGCTTTTATTATAAAATAATGTAAAATGCTTCTGATAAAGTAGCAGCTGCTGATTGTTACCAACGAAAACTTGATATATTTTTATTGCAAGTTATTCGTTTGAAATGCAGGGAATCCGACATTCACGTTCATAATTTGCGTGAAATGAAACCTGCAACGCAACGGAAACAAGGGCCGTCTCAGGAGCTAACGGAGACGCTGGCTCGTAGCAGGGGTCCAAAGAAGGTCAAATGCCGTCACCTCAGCCCCGTTGGGAATTTAGGCTCTTCTTTCCAAGTATCGAGTAATATCGGCAGCGCGCGGCGTCCTGGGCAGCGTTTCCTCATTGCAGTTTTATTCTCCCTTTTCTTAACCATTTTGTCATGTTTTCTGATACCTCACGTCTCGAGTGTTGCTTCACGTCTCATATAAAGTTCTCTTTTGATTTCCGCCTTTCGTTCTCCAGTGGTTTACCTCTTTGTGCAATGACTGGTTGTGACGTAGTGAGTGCTCTGTCGTTTGGTTGATAACTAAACCTTGAAGTATACAAATGCAACATCTACAAACAGATTCAAATAATGCGTGATGAAGGAAAAGCACTGTCTCATTTTTTATACCGCTTTATGTTTGACTCTTTTTGTTTGGATTTCGAAGCACAACGTGAAGAACTGCTTAACTGAAAAATGTTGGGCAGAAACTTGGGAAACGATACGTATCTGCTGTTATCCTCTCATAAATTGAGTTATGATACATAACAGAAGGTTCAATTTTTGTAGTCAAAAGTCAAGTCACTTCCTAGTGCACTCTTTCATACTCATCACCCCAGGCAGGTCTCCTAAGTAGATGAGTAATTGTAACTCTCACCTCCTTCTTTCGCGCACATTCAATGAATTTCACTCTCTCCCACTCTTTATCAAACCCAAGGAACACTTGACTGAAATGATTAGCTTCCAATCCGACAAAACAAACTGAAAAAAAAGTTTAAAAATCATGACCAGCAGACGAGAAGAATGGAACCCGCTTCAAAACGGCTACAAATAATTATAAAAATTTGGGACGATTTCGACCGGAAATAAACAACGTTAAACGAGCGTAGCGAAGAAATAAACGTCTTTGATGATTTACTGGTCAGGCATGTTAAGGACGTAGGCTTCGTGCTGCTGATGCTTAAAGAAAGTCAGCAGCACAAGTTTAAACAACAGAAATTTTATTCCTCATTAATGTCTGCACAATTTTCATAGAATCTTGCCGTAACGACGACACTCAATCAAAAATGCCAACGTCAGTAGTAAAGTTGATCGACGAGATTTACAGCAAAAAAAGCTAGCACTGCGTGGTGACCCTCTTTTGCAGTGGAACATAACAAAAAATATCACTCGAGTCCCAGCAAGCTAGTTCAATAAAGCCTGGCATAGACCCCCGACAGTGTCGGGAGTGAACAGCTGTTCACCAAGTCTGGTTCCATCTATGACGAGCAACGCAAGAAGCTACTGGGAGCATGCAGAGAAGCTAGTATTTGTCAAGTCCAATTTTACCGCTGAATAAGTTCAAGTACTCACTTTCGCAGCTTTGCGAAATGTAGCTTCCGTAATTACTTCCGCATCCTTGGGTGTCCAACGTAGGACATGCCGCCCATCACAGACACGTCCCCCGTACACCGTACCCAACGTGAGGCGCCGGCGTAGTGATACTGTCATAGTACCAGTTTTGTCAACTGTACAACAATTACAATTGTTATCACAATTAATTCTCATATCTTTAGCTATTGCGAGGCTTAGGATGGACATTTTCCATGGATATTTTCATGCTGGGTGTCATACAACAGCTAAACTTGGTGTAAGGGTGAGAGCTGAAGCGCTCCGAAACTGAGGTAGTAAAAGCGGATGAATATAAACTCTTTTGTTTACAGTTATCCTCATGAAAGTGCTATTGCAAAGGAGAAATGTTGAAGTTTTATAGTTTAAAATTATTTGCATTCGTTTGAAATTTGATTTAATTTCGGTCTTGTTTTCCATTACGCAAAATGCTGAACAGGCGAAAATTTAATTCTACGCGTTCCCGTGGTAGCTTAACTTTAGATCTGTTCCCAAAATTAAATTATTTCTGTTCCGAAGAATCAAAAGTTTACTGTGTCGGTGAAATCGCTACGAAAGTCATAAGAAATCCTCTCAGCATCTGTAATGAAGAGGAGGTTAACTTTTTTTCATCACGAGTGTGCGAGAGGTCATCCATACCATCGCATTGCATTAATATTAATGGCAGTTTCCTTTGCAAGCCCACAAATTCACGGACATAGTTCCGCCATTGCCCTGCCACGAGTTGGCTGAGGCCATCATGAATTTAAACTCGAACAAATTTACCGAAAATAAGTTACGGCTTTGGTCGATAGCAAAATTCAAGCTCAAGCTGTTCACACGAGACAAAAGTCTTGTGGGAGAAACCTCCGTGTAAAATAGTATCATCGAAACTGGGCGTAAAATTACCATTTGAACGGATTTTGGCAAATAAGTGCAAACATGTGTATAATACTTAATACTACATAAAAATTCGAGCATGCATTATATGAACAATATATGAAAATAATTTAATGGGATCCTTTAACTTGAATTGTTTTAAGCCACTCAGGATGATTGATTAAAATCATAAAATGCATTCCACACAGCTGCAAAATTCCTAGACATGATGTCTGAGCTCTACATGTAGCGGGTGAGATACAGATAGTCAGTGATCAAGTGGTCACGTGAAATCAATCTCGACCAGAACAAGTGAGTTACACTAATGAAATAAACAATCACACGAAACCTACAACACAATACGACAATCGTCTCGAGGTCGCTTGCTACATTGTACTGAAATATGAGGGGTTGATTAGAGTGAATCACTACGTTGAAAACTCATTTCAGTGTGCGAGGAAAACATAAATAAAAAAAGTAAATCAAAACTATTCAGTGAGTGAATCTAGCTAAAGGAGCCAACCGCGGGGAAAATATTTTGGTTCTGTAAGCCGAAGAATGGGCCATTATTTTAGAAATATCTGAGCGTAGAGACACCTCAAACAGCTCCCTGCAGCTGCTGTGTCAGTTTGGAAAGCCAAGACCTCAGCACAATTTTTTCTTGTTTTTCTGTCAAAGTTCCGTTTTCAGAGAGATTCATAGACCCGAGCTTAAAACGACATACTAGAATCTGTAAAATGTGTTCGGAAATATTGTGCATCTCTTATTGGTCAAATTTCATTGAAAAGTGGAAGTCAAAATTGGTGAGACTGTCACCGTCCACATGGAACACAATGTCGAACTTATAAGCCTAAAACAAACGAGAACTCCACACAGGGCTTTAATGTAATCCTAAGAGTTCATAGATAAAAACAAAGAAAAATTACACTCGTTTTCTAGACTCTTGCACGAATATGTTTTGTAATGCATTCCAACCAGAGCATTGCCAGCTTGCTAAAATGTACATTTAAGGTTCCCGCATGGGAAGCTAGTATGTCTTTTTAAATCGCAAAAGAAAGCGAAAGAATTTGAGATTGAACACGTGATAGATGTCTAGTTTTATATACTCGTACATAAATCCCGTCTCGGGCGTGGAGCATCCAACTACTCGCGGTACCTGCGCAGTGAGCGTCGGATACGTTGTATAATTAACATCTCCGAGTTCACTTTGCACATGCGTGCAGTAAGACTGATAGTGAAGTAGTGCATATATTTTGAGCGCAATCTCTCTCCATAAATTAGTCAAACATCTGATTTACTGATGCGTGCGTCAATAGCTCTCGACATTTTCTGACTCCTGCACAAGTAGTTCCTTAGTAGCTCGTCACTTTTTGTTCCTTCATCATGATTGTTAAAAAAAGGTCTCCCTGCAGGTGTTGAAATGGACATTGAGCGATTTAATAATTTACAGAAATGTGATTGGATGAAATATCTGTGGTCAACTCTGTATACTATAACGCCTAAGTAAAACCATTATTTAGAATCCGTTATTTATAATAAACCTACTTGAGAAACAGATCTTAGAAACATTTAATTTGAACATTTCGAGCTTAAAACTCATTCTCAACAAAGTCTAGAATTAAAGAAGACAACTATGGCTTATGCAAAACTTATCACTAAATTTTTTGCGAGAAAAAATAGAAACAAATTTCCAAATGCCCAAGACGTAATGATACGCACTCTGGATTTCTTTAGGGGAGGGTTCGAGCTTGTGCATGTACCTGGATTCCAGAATACACCCGCCAAAGTTGGATGAGCGCTAGTCTAAGAATATAAATTTATCAATGCGTGTCGTTGATGGCAGAAATTATTTGAACAAGCTGACAAACACCAGAATGAAAAGTAGTTCCAAGAAATCGATTTGTTCGAAGAATGCAGCCGGCATACCTTGTACCCCTCACGTACCCGTATACTGTGGATGGAACCCGTATACGAGTACTGTGATGTGCGATGCACACAACTAAAATTATAATCAAGGGGAGATATTCTGTCAGTCTGAAATCATTTTTGATGCAAAAGAAATACCATATAATTTGCTTGTAAAACTTTTTTGAAATGCGAAAAAAATTGCGGAAAAAACGAGAACGCAATTTTTTGTAATTTTTTCTTGAGTTTCTCAGATTGCGGCCCTAGAAAGGGGATATCACGGCTGTAAAAATCACATGCTTAAGCAGTTCTTATCGGAGGATATGTGGTAGTTAAAAACATAATAATTACGCTCAAAGCAAAATTTCTCGAATGTCCATAAGGGACAAAAAAGGGCAAAAGAAAATTAAATTCTTCGAGAAATGGTCATGATTGTTGTGGGCATTAAGCATCACATCAAGTGGGTTCCATCCGCTGAACACTGCCCTTGAGAGCTACACAGCATGCCAGTCATAGAAATAAATCGATTTCATTGAACTCATTTTCATTTTGGTATCCGTCACCTTGTACAAGTAGCTTCTGCCATCAAACGCGAGACAATGATGAATTTAAATTTTAAACTCCTGCTCATCCAAATTTACATATTCTGAAATCTATTTTACATCCACAAGCTGAATTTCTCCCTTAACAAAATGCAGGAAGCGCACCTTCTGAAAAAAGGCAACCATTAACTATTGTACATTTAAAAAAGTATTTCGTCTCTCAAAAATTTTAGCGATCTGTTTTGAATATATTATAATAATTATTTTCTCTGTTCCCAGACTTTGTCGAGAATGAGCTCTAAGCTTGAAACAGTCAAATTAAATGTATTTAATATTTTTTTTTCATAAACACTTTCATACGAATTCACTTAGCTAAATAATATAATCGTAAAATTAAGGAATTTCTCATGGAAGGGCTAAGGAGAACATGAAAAATAGCGAAGTGACAATAAGCATCAGTAGTTTTTGGAGGATGACAAAATAAACCGGAAACTCCTTGGACAAAGGAGAGCCAACAACACACCTTTGGGAGCAATTGTCTTGAAGCTCGACGTTTCCGCAAGAATCCAAGAACCATAAACGAATGTATCTGTTCTTACATGTAAAATAATTTTGTTGAAGTATGATTATTATGAGCGACGCAGTACAGATGCATAGAACAGGGGGACTCATAATTAAGGAAACCCAATTTAAGTATTTACAAAACCTTTAAAATCTATATTTAGCGGAGTTTAACATTATATTTAAGGTCATAACTTTCGTTTCTGTAGCAGGATTTACATTTTTAGCTTCATAATTTAGACCAAAGCTACCGATTGAAATTTTGTTATTAAGCTGCACAATAAAGGTAAGAGTAACGTGTCTGTTGCTAAAATGCTTCATTTAAAGCAATCAATTGTTTGGGAAATAGTTAATAAGTTAAAGAGCCAGACGCGACCGTAGACAAGCCAGGGCGTTGGAGAAAACGAATTGCGTGGAGCCCAGAAAAACACGATGGGGAGAAATGGCGTCGAAACCCTCGTCGATCTTACGAAAACTTGCTGAAGCAGTCGATATGTGGGTGCAGATCGAGTAGTGAAAGAGGATCTGAGAAGGTGTCCTTTGAAAATACTCCATCGTTATGTTCTACTGAATGTCAGGAGAGAAAAAAGGCTGAAAGAAGTCGTCATATCTTTCATCAGATAACTCAAGGCACGTTACCAAATTTAATGTTCACGGATGAGAAAATTTGGACATCCATCAAGCTGTAAGGGGTCAGAATGGTCTAGTTTGGGTGTTCTCAAGCACAATTAAAGAAAGGATTGTGTGTAAGGCATCGGATTGGTCGAGTTTGGGTGTTCTCAGGCATAGTTATAAAAGGAAGGGTTGTAACGCGACGTCAAAATCCACTGTCTGTTATGAATTAGGGATCTACTACAGCCCCAGAAGAATCTCTGCTTGTTTGGATGCTTTCGAGGGCTAACTGAACTCACAGCGGTACATTACTGATATTTTGGAAACCTATTTGCTCTCTTGGGCTAAAAAATATTTCAGGTTTCCCCATAGAGCCTCCAACAGGATTCAGCACCATCACATGCCTCCAAATCAATCAAGCCTTGATTCAGAGAAACATCCTAACTTTCATAAATAAAGAAAAATCATCTGTGAGAAACTTCGATTTTTGTATCTGGCTCATTCGAATTTTTCTATCTCAGGTTCCCCTCGCTCTTCCCTCGACTCACTAAAAGCAAAATTGCAAAAGGAATAAAATAAAATTCTTCAAGAAAAGTTACTTACCGCTTGTGATAAATATTCACCTGAACTTGACGCTGTAATTCGTAGCAAAAGTAGTCGTATTGAATCAATACGTCGTTTGATCCCTTGTTTTTTCACTGATGCATTCTAACTCCGAAATCTAAAATCCTACTTACAGTGTTCCATACAACCATCCCCCATGCGTTTCCAACGATGCGTTCTAACTCTGAAATCTAAAATCCTATTCTCGTTAACTAACAGCTCGTTCTACCAACAATTTTAGTCAAGTTAACTTTAGGTATCATTTTTTATTCAACTATAAATTTTTAAAAACATCTTTATCCACTGACTAAAGTGAAATCAAATGCATGTTCAGAATATGTCAATCCTCAAGCAGACTTCTAACGTTCAATGTTAGAAATAGTTTCCCTCAGAATGTCAGAGCGCAAAATTTGGAAAGACACGCACACGTCTCGGTCGAGAAGGTACACAAGCATAAGTCACTCCTGACGCATTTCCATCACCCTGTTCAAAAATTTCTCATCTGCAAACTTAGTGACCGTGCATTTCGTCCCGCGGGTCGTGCTAACTTTGCAGTGCGGCGGCGAAGTTGAGGCATCTCACCTGCGGACCTAATCACATAAAATGGCCCAAATGCTCCTCTAAATTCAAAGGATGTTCAGGCCAAAGTGTCGCTCAAGTGAGGAACGACGGCCCCCAAATATTTGCTGGTCACGCAGGAGCAAATAGAAAGAGTATCATAAATCGATGGGAATCGATGAGCTTGTTTACTAGCAAAGTCCATGGTTTGCATAATGTGCACGTGTATTGACGCAAAACTTGCTCAGGAGGGTGATTGTCTATTGTGTTCCGTATCGTGTTTTTTTTCCACAATTGGCTAGTTTAGCTCAGCGTTGATCAGAAATTAGTTCACACTACTCGTACCAGGGTCCAAGAAAGCAAATGAACAGTCAGGACTCTTATCAAGCATTATGAGTTCTCCAGTGAAACTGCAAAAAACTCATATAAACATTATCTTCTATAAACAAACACATGCCAAATAAAAGAACGTCTCTTTCAGGTGTCAGACACGTTACTCTGCAGCTGTCGCAGTTTTCAATTACAACGACCACTTAAGCGACCACTTGCATCCCAGAGCCGTTTGCCTCATTTTACGAAATTCTATACGCGCTGATGTATAATTCTATAAAATTACTTTGTGCATTTACATCAAGGGGAAGCAAAAAAGATTTTATTTTCCCTTATTTTAGCTAAATAATATTTACGCATCAAAAGTGACTGAGTTCATGCAGCGACTTGCTTTTATACATGACACACGAACTTTGTGGGACAACTTCAGAACTTTAGAGTGCATTCGATCACGGATATGTTTGTGAGCTGGGCAATAGGCAGAAATTTTGTGAGATAAGTTCTTAGCAGTTTTTATATGGATCTCTAACTCGTCGGGCGTTCCACTTGTGGAACGTTGGAACTAAAATTGTTTAGTCCTAAATTCTTAACACTTCAATTCGACTTAGGATGAATATGCACACAAGCGCATAAAATATGAATCACTGTTTGCGCAAAATTTTGTTCATTAAAATATGAGCGGGTCGTTTCATGAACCAAATAGTTTGTATCCACCCTATACAATTCAGTTTATTATAAAATTCGCATTGATTCATTACTTTATGTATATATATATATATATATATATAATTTAGGTACGAATGGGTATTTTTTACAAGCAAATAATTATTTACCTGACCGCGAAGAATACTACGAACCTAATAGATTCGCAAGTTATATACGACGTAAAACCTGAAATGCCCATAAGAGAAAGAATGTGCGCCAGTCAATATGACCTTTATATTCTCATTCACTATCGTAATGGCCCTTTGTATTATCCAGCACCATTGATCGAGGAGACAAAACAAGAAGTCACCGACGGCAATAGCGACGACACAAGACGAATATTTCAGCATTTTGGGAAGATTTCTCGTTGCTCGTTATCGTAATCTTGTGCGGAGCAAGCCATATTTCAGAGCAGAGCCATAACTTGCAGAGCCAGTATCCGGAATGTTCCCCAAAAGGAGTACGTGCTCAGTCCTTGTACGGGATCAGTCATTGCTTGCTTTGTGAAATTAAAGAAACTCATTCCATAATTCAAGGATTCAAGAAAATGAATTGACTATCTGTTCTCGATTCCAATAACAATGATATTGAAAAAATATGCACAGAATATTACTGAGTTATTCCAATTTTTTTTTGACACACTAATAGGTTTTATTATCTTATTCTTACAAACTTCCTTGCTCCTACGAGCTCTCATTATAAAAACCTTCGATGACCGAAAGTGTAGTTGAAATTTTGTCTCGAAGCGGGAACACTCAGCAGAGGAAAATCGTCTAATTTAAATCAGAGCGTAGAACGCTGATTTAAATTAATCCACGGGAACGAGCCTTTCATGGCACTATTCGTGAAGGAACTTGAGCTCTCTCGCGTTTGTCTTGTATTGCATGCCACTGCATTTTTTGAAGTGCCTTTGTAGCGAGAGACAGCGGATCGGTTAGAAGCGCAGTCCTATTGTGTCAATCGAAACTTGAAATTCCCCTAACGCGGAGCTACTTCTCCGCCGCGGAGCACGGAAGGAAACCGATGTCAGACCTCCACCTGTGATACAAGGTAAACTTCGGTCGTAATAGGAACTTATCATATACCTCATCACAGAATAAGTAATATTTTTGTATTTTAAAGACATGTTTTTGACACATGCAGGCAGTGGTTTTGTGCGAATTTTAAAACGAACACAAGCATTTCTACCTCGAGAAATAATATTAAAATAATGAAGCATATGTACCTAGTTTGGATTGGCCATTAGTATATGATTATGCACGGCACGGCCGCGTCAACCCTACAATTTAGAGTATTGTAGCTCGTTTAGTTGAAGGTTCTGTTGAAATTCTTATCAATTTCTACATTTATATTTTTCTTTTGATGCAAACCATAGCCCTCCCTTGAATGAAGACAATAAGTATTTTGCAGTGAAGACGAAGGTCATCCGTAAGAAAGCCAACACCGTCACAATTATGTCACAATTATTTACCTCACATATAATATTCACAATGAGCCAGTTACTTGACATATTCAGGTTTACAAAGGCATATACATACTTTTGCCAGAAGCTCGAGCAAAAAGCTTAAATTTCAAAAGAGTAAAAACTTGCATCATTCACCAGCTACGTGACTTACTCCACCATACGTGACTTACTCCACCATATAAATGTAACGCAATCACTCTGATACACGAGTCGAGCTTGTTCCACCCATAAAATTTGCAATTCAGGAGAAGGAGCTGAAGCATCTCGCCTCATGATATTGTACTTCAAGTAATGCATAATTTATTCGTCGTATCTAATAACGCTCCTATACGGTACAATCAGAGTTAAGTAAAAGATAGATAAAGGAGTCACTCACTTAATATGGCTGAAACAATTCGTGTTGAACTTAAATTCTAAATTTAATACTGCGCGCGTTAACAAGGTTTCAGTCTCAAAATCATGAATTGATATTTACGTTCGCTTTAATGAAACCAACAGGAAATGAGTGGGATCTATTTTTGAAATTTTTACGTAGACTTTAAGAGCAGTACCATCTATGCGTCTGCAGATGAGGTTCTCCACATGCGCTGCTTATTATTCTGTTCATTAGGGAGAGCTGTCTTTGAGCCCAGCGCCCAGAGCGGATTGCCTCCCTGTACATCTTCGTTTCCGAAGGGCTTCCTTGGCAATTTTCCTCCATCCGACCAATGAAGGGAAGTGAAAAAAGTCAGCCCAGTCTTGAGATGTGGACGGGATGTCAGCGACATTCATCTGGCAAAACTTTCGCGTTCAGTTACTCTATGTAAAGCCGTTGACAAACTGGTGAGGGAGCTATTTCCGTACACTCTTGCATCGTAGGTTATTTCTCCAATGAGACAAGCGTCGATTTTACTACTGGGTGAACAGTCCTGGCACAAAGTTTTTGATTTTTTCGTCATGATCCTAGTTAGCGGTTGTTGACGACTCTTTTCCACCTGAGCAACTTTAGATTATCTGGAAGCAAAAAGTCCTTAAAACCATTCGTTTTTGCTTCGAACTTGTGCTTCGTCTTCACTCAGAAATAATAAGTAACCACAATATCAGTTTAACACTGTAAAAGCCGGTAATTCAGGACTTTGACTGAAATAAGCATCAGTGACCAATGACTACAAGTTTACGCTAAAGTTGTTAAACATTAGCTGAGTGTACTCACTGGTACCACCATCAACTGAAAAACGTAAACGTAACCCTTGAGTTAGCAGAGTTAACCTAATTTGGTCATAATAAGTATATCAAATACTCGTAAAATTGTGCCCTCCATGATGTAGTTTTTCTGTCCTTTCATTAGAATTGAGAAGAGAAACTGTGTCAATGTAAAATGGAATGAAGTAATTTTAACCCTTTCTCGGCTGTTTTTGATAAACACATGCCATGTTAAAGGTAACTTTTATTTACATTTTTCCTAACGTACGATTAAAATCGGAAATAGGTGGTTTGTACCAGGCGAAATCAAGAAAGGACAAATAATTTTGTGGCAAACTGTTTTGCGTAAAACCGAAACTCTGACTAATATACTCGCCTAAAGTTGAGAAATAATTATTAGGTCAAACTCATCCTTGCCGGAGAAGAGGTTATTCCTTCACTTACGTCACAGGAAATAAATTTCTGTGCCACGGCAAGTATATGTAAGACCATTTACATATTTCGCAACATGTGTGAAGTGACTCTTCCTGTTTGTTGTTGCGGTCACTTTCTCCACGCCTTGTACCACGTCTCATACCTCACCGGCGCATTCATAAGTAAGAATTACGATAGGAAAAACTGCCTTCCGTTAGTTGCGACATCAACTTCAAAGAAAGTACTTTTTTTAGCGCACCAATAATAAGTGATTTCATTTTCACAATAAGAGTAAATAAAAACCTTATCGTGTCATTAGAATATACATGAAATTCCAATGGAACTCATAAACCAGTTTATTTTGGTTATAAAATTAAATTTCGCAACCGATACCCTCAAGTACATTTGCCAAGATGTTATTCGTCAGCTCGAGCTTACCATCACGACACAATCCAATGTGTGATGCTTCACAAATTCGTCGATTTTTCTTTCAATAGTCCAACGTGGACACTGCACAGTGATGAACATGAATAAGTCGGATGGTTATTTCCACGGAAATAGGATCTCAGGTCGCAGAGATGTATTACAGTTACCTCATGTTATGCTCGTTTGCATGTATGCAAATGCAAGAATACCTCATTAAATTTCAACGCAAAAGTGAGCACGAATTCTTAACCCGTGTTAAGAAATTGTATCATGTTCCGAGTTACGAGTGTCACGAGCGATGGCGCTGCTCTACTCGATCAAGAGGTTTACAAGTGAGTCAAAATTCTATGTAGATAGAGAGGAAAATTCTCAGACATTCTTAGTCCCCTTTCAATTCCGTCTACTGTATAATTATCAGACACACTCTACACATAGCGCAGTGTCAGTAGCAACCTGTTTTGTTGAGGCTCTCCCATAAGGCGCTTCGGCCAAGAGACTTCAAAGTTGGACACTTATGAGACCTAGAATACCTTGAGCTTGGTAGTCAAGAATCCATAGTAATAACCTCCCTTTGAGTGGATCACTTGAAACACTATGGTAGTTCAATGTGCACCATTGGTAACTAAATTCCTTTTGTGAAAATCGACTTACTATCTCGATGATCATCGAGCTGAAAGCTCCGATACAATCTATAACTGTTGAATATGCGTGACCGCAGCCCATTTCACTACGAGTGCGTGAGACGAGCACAGAATAGGAATAAAAACGGTCTTCAAAATGTCTGAGCTGGATACATTGATGTTATTGAAAGGCTACATAAGCACTCAACTCAATTTTACATTTGATAGCAGGTAAAAATTTCTAGCCTGAGCTGTTTAACTCGTAAATATTTTAACCCTATCACCATACTCATCAGTTTCACATGCTTATTTTTGAGAAAGTGCAACTTGCATAAAAATAGTAAAACTAAGGTGGGTAGAAACATCCTATATCAAATTTGATAGATTTAAAAAAAAAGAGCTTTCGAGTAAAACTATGTTCATCATCAGTACCTGAAAAGACAATTGGATACAAGTTTAACACAGAGAAATGCTATGAAAGGTTGAAACTAAAATGAATACCAAGCTAAAATATTCAAAGGTATAGAAGAAGCGGTATCATTGAGGGTAAGATGAAATTGATGAATTAAAATGATTTTCAGTAATTTTAGACTAGATCTATCATAGTTAGACACAACTATATTCACAGTTAGACACAATTAGACCAATGCTAAAATTATTGCGGAAAACAGTGTGGGTGCTAATATGCTGCTAAAGTTTTTCTATCACGTTCTGAAATTCACGAGAGATTTCTTATTTTGTGCACATGGAATAAACGGGAGCCTGAAATAAAATGGAAATTTTATCGTTTCGTAAAGATTCGATTTTACGGTGAAAGGAATTCTCGATTAAGAACAGTGGATAAAAGTTCTCCGAAAAGTATGAACGAAGATTTTTCCAATTCTTTTGTGAAATTCATATACCATGAACTAATTCTATAAGCCCGTTCAACGACACATGAGATAAAGTTACATTTATACCTAAATTCACAGCGCTGCCAAATCTAAGACCCAACCCAGCAATTGCTTGTATGGAGTAAGCATTAGTTCGAAAAGAATCATCTGTTTTTTCTACAGCAATATCAAGAAAGTTAGGCGTGGATTTAACTTCAATTTCCTTCGTGAATGTTATCGACGCATGTGTGCCTTTTTCGTAATTTAAAAACGAATGAACGTGTATTTCATCTCTTAAAAGCACGACTGTATCATCAACATATCTCCGATACAGAATATTCTTCTCCGACCAATTTTGTCAACTATAGGCACCGCTAATTATCGCTCGTCCAACTTTATTGTATCTCTTTTAGCACCATTCTTAAAGAATGAATTCAGCAGTAGGAACTCTTCCGCATTTTCTAAGGAAACGAGTACAGTCCCTAATAACCACAACGTAATGGCTAGCGTTGATGAGGTTTCTTTGTTTACAACTATTCCTGTAGGCGAAACAATAGATACTATATTCTCAAAATTCTCTGCAAATAACGTAAAAAGTTTTCATGAATTTGATAGGAAAACGCTTCAAATTTTGCCAACATTGTACGGAAGACAATATATTCCTATTCAATGGTGACCTATATGTACTTAATGCTCCTATGGGAGGTTGTGTTTCTCAAACGCTCGCAAACATTTTTCTTTCCCATTTTGAGCAGCAGTGGATGGACGATTGCCCTCATCTGTTTAAACCTGTTCTGTATCAGAGATATGTTGTTGATACATTATTACTTTTTAGAGATGTAAGACATATTGATTTGTTCTTAAATTACGTAAACGGAAAACATGCTTCCAATAATTCAAGACGGAAATTGAATCTAAATCCAGGCTTAACTTTCTCGGTATTTCTGTTGAAAAAACTAATGATTCTATTCGAATTGATGTTTGCCGTAAGAAAACAAATACTAATTTAGGTTTTAGATTTAACAGTGCTGAGAATTTAGGTAAAAACTAATCTTATTTCAGGTCTTGTTGAAAGGGCATATAGAATTTCTTTGTGCTATCTGAATTTCACAAAAGAATTCGAATATCTCCGTTTATAATTTTCGAAGAACTTTCATCCGATATCTTGAATAAAAAATTCCTTTCGCTGTAAAATTGAATCTCTACGAAACAATTAAATTCTCATTACCGCGGTCCAGAAAAAAGCTGATTTATTTCACGCTCCCGTATATATTATGATCAAAAAATTTAAAAATATCTCATGAACGTCAGAATTTGATGGAAAAATTTATTCGCACTTTAGCCTCCACATTGTTTTCCACAATAATTTTAGCATTTTTAGTTATTTCAGGTATTGTGATAAGATGCCTTCTTCGCGGTGCGGCTGCGTGAATAATGACGAGAATGGTTTTACTCGAAAGCTCTATTTTTTTTAATATGTCAAGTTTTCATAAAAGGTGTTTCTACCCACGTGGGTTTTGCATCAGTTTCATTTAAAAATATTACTATTTTTAGCACAGGCTGGAAATACTATTGTTATAGAGGAGTCATAAGAGCGCTCAACACAATCTCATACATGACAGTGTATCATCTGAGTTTCAATGTATTTCTGACGCATAAATTGAAGGTGGAATTAGAATCTAGACCGTTGCAGTCGACATCTTGCGTACCCGGCACTTCTCATGCGATGGCTCGGTGCCACGAGCTGTTTCGTAAATGTCGAGGCTTTGAGCGCTCACATTCCGGAAATGCTGAAGCGTGAGTTTAATTCTTTCGGTTAAGTGCTTCTGTGTTCAATTAACGCTACCTAAGAACTCAAAGACTTTCAAGCGAGTCATAACATTAAACCTAATATCATATTTAAACGTTGATAAAAGCTATCAGCATGAACGTAATACGCAAAACAGAAGAGTTTAATGCAGGGAAAAAATGGAGCTTGGATGTTTAAGAAGAGAAGAAAATTAATCAATGGTTAGTTGTATGGTATTATCGGGAGCCTCAAGAGCAGTTTCCGTTTGCTTTGCCCTGGCACAGACAAACAGAGCTTCGATGGATCCATAATCCGATAAACGCTCATAAGAAGCAACTCTGCTCGATTTGAGCTTCCGATGAGGCGCATGCATGCTTTATGGACACCATGAAGTGCGCTGTATGAAGCAACCATCATGTTTACTCAAGTGGAACTCTTATCCACTGTAAACTGTGTTTATTCGAATTTTTAGGATGAGTAAATGTTGATAAGTGTAAAGGCAATGTTAATTTCGAAGGCTTTATTCAGTTTATGCATCTTATAACTCGTATTGTTGTTCTTAAGTGAGTTAATGGTAGATTGACAGAATTTTGCCTACTTCACTTCCCTGCAACTCGCGCTTCCATTTTGTGTAAACGTCATGGTCCATGTTTCAGCTGACGTAAACACTTACTATCATCAATACCATTATTTCTGCGACTGTTACCAAAGCCACTTCGCTTACTGTAGGGGAGCTTTCATTGCCCATAACACCCAATATAATACCCAAATTAATAATTTTTCATCGGCAAGCCACGTGATCTTCAACAGTATCTTTGTTCACCAGCTTCAAAGAAACGGAGCTCATGAAATTTTCCCTTGGATTCATACGCTCTCTAAATCTCGGTTTGCCACTACAAGACGACCGAACTTTGTGCACACGTACATCAATCTACAGAAGCCTTCCGACGACTATCATTATAAATATGTAGAGATAGTTCAGCTGTTAGTAGAGTTTGCAACAAGATTGATGATTAATAGCGTTGAAGCTTTACATGTAATCTTGCTTAAATTTAGAATGGTTAACGTATCAGTGAAATCAATATTTTTTCTGTAAAATCTAGATTTTTAAAATATTACTTCAGCAACAAAAGTGTGGATGCATGACCTTAAAAAATAGAGTTGAATTTATTTAACAATTATTTCCCTACTAATCGCTACTGATATACGATGTGTGTCCCCCTACACAGATTTTTCAAGTTGTTTCAGACGCATCGATAGAAATTCAAGATCACGCCACTCTCACTGTGGTCCGAAAATAGCATGGTAGACTATAATAACTCAAGCTCACGTATATTCCTCCTCAGCACTTCTCTATCAGGCTGCCCTTCGAAGTTCTAAACAAAATTTTAGCATTTTCCTGAGATGTTAGGAGTGATGGTAAGTGCGGTTTTCGAGATGAAAGAGAAATCCCGTCCATTTCCCATGAGTCGAATGAGTCACGCGCTTCACCGAAAAGTTAAAGACGCCTCATATATTGCAATTTGTGGCGAATGTCATTTCTGCTGCCGTTTCACCGTTTCATTCACTCTCTGTCATACTGTAAGAAATCGATATTCTGTAGAACAAATTTTACAGTTTATTAGTTATGTTAGCCGTAGCGTTCTGCGATGGATCACTTCCTCCTCTGTGACATTATACAGGAATGAGTATTAGAATATTAGCAAACTGAAGGGAAAAACTGGATGTACTGTGGTCATCGTCTTTAATTGCAAGAGCCAAAGTACATAACCTTATTTTGTGTTTAATTAATTTCTCCATTTAATTTCTTCATTCTCCTAATTTTTAATTCTAAGCTGTGCTTGCCGTTAGTCCCTCTCCTTATGCGAGGACTTGTGACCAAATGTAAATGAATATTTTTCTAAGCACTCCTTATTTCGTCCATGAGCGAGAATGTTGTAAATACTAGGCATTACTTATCATTTCCTTTTTCAACGAAGAAACCCAGCGTGCATGGGACAGAATTCCACAGTGAATTTTAAGTTACTTAAAAAAGGGGAAGTTCTTCCGGCGCGTTTGCGCACGATGGCCAGAGCATTTCCTGCGTGAAGGTCAAGAGCTCTTCTCGGCTAATGAACGAAAGCGGCAACCCTGACACAACCTTCTTTTCTGGCGTAATGCAGCATTTCGGACCTTCTCTCTTAGCCTTCTCACGGCCCCTATTTCTGTTGAAACTTAAAGTTGGCTTTGCATTAGCAACAGCAGAGCTCGTCTCACGAAAAAATTCTGTTGCATTATGTCCTCAGTACCAAACATGGAAGTAATGCTCGTGCTGAGTAACTTTGTTCCTACAAACGTTACGGTGTTTGTTATTGCCAACAGATAACACACTGGACATTTGTACAATATTTGCTACTAGGCTTTAAAGAACCAGTGCATGGTGCCACTAAAATAATTGGCATTTAAAGTACACACTCACAGAGGGCCGGACTCCACCACTGAAACGAGGACACTCAGACACGTCTCAGTTGCCCTCAGTGTGAAGCTTCGCTTCCTGCTTCTCTACTTGTGCAGAGTAGAAATATTTTTAATCCCCGAGTTCTATATTTCCAGACATAGCATTAATATGTGTTTTCAATTATTTCAGAGTTGAATGAACTCAGCAAAAACAATCTTATTTTTAGGCCAAGCTTTCGGTTGAGTATGCTCCAACCGTCGTCACGGACGATGTATTTCGATCGGGACCTGCGCTTCATAATTATCAGTATCTATACTATAGTCATAAGAATATTGCTATGGAAAACAAATAAAAATATACCCTGGCTTTTGTCAAAACGAAGTGTAAATAATCCAGGTTGATAAATAGGTAACAGACGAAGCCGTTAGTCCGGAACATCCACACGGCGATTAATGTTATCATTTGATTCACCAATGCTGCATAAGCTTCTATCATTCCCCTCTAATATTATTTATTAAATCTTTACAATATGAATATGTTATCGAAATCCAACGAACACCTAAAACGTCCTAAATGCTGGTATACCAGAGATAATTTTTATTTCCTCCTTACAATGTCCAGATGGTTTGTTCACACTATTTCACATTTCACCCGGCTTCACCTCTGTGACAAGCGATACATTCTTCACACTGTAATTTATAAACAACCTAACACTTTTATCCGTTCGACAATGTATCCTTTAATTTGCCCATATTAGATTTCAGAGTATCAGTGCACTTGTGTACCAATTTGATGTTAATAAATTTCAGGATACGTTGTATTTTTTCTAACAACCTTAGATGTAGGGCACGCTGGGATACTTCGGATTAGGCAGAGGCTGTTGAAAATCAGTTTGCATTCTTACAAAGAAAATTGATAGGTTAGCCTTGTAGTCAAAAAAGTCATTTCAAAATGGTATTCCTTTCATTTTGTTTTCAATATATATTTATACACACCGGATGTCTCTCAAAAATGTATACATCACTTCGGACTATCCATAAATATTCCAACATCAAGTCGCCCTCATATGGCTCTCAGTCTCACCAAATGCATGCCTCAGTTAGTATGTTGCATGTATGATACTTTTTTTCTAGTATTGAGGCTTATTATTAGGCGACTTATTGATATTCTAGAGTAAGGTATACATTTTTGTGAGACACCCTCTATACACAAAGTGTCCCGAAAAAAGTGCTGCCACGAAAAGTGTTAATTGTATAATCGATCATAAAGTATATAGGAAATATAATGTTCAATTAATTTGGAACAGATGACGTCATGGTTATACATTGTCAATCACTTTCAATGGAAGGGACAATTACCAAAGACAATTTTGTTCTTGGCTGAACTTGCGATTTATTCAACCAAAATTGAGCTTATTCAGCTAAAACTGAGCTTAATCAACCGAAAGTTTAGCCAAGTTAAATTGTCTCGGTTGATCGTCCCTTCAGTTAAAGATAATGGAAAATTTCCAATTAAATATGTACCATATCAACTATCGTATAAATAAGTAATAACTGAATATGATGATGTATTTCATTACCAGGATTGAAAATAAGTTCTCAGATATTCAACAGCACTGGTCTTCGTGAAAGATGGGGATGGCGTAGCTCCTTTTTTAGGACACCCTGTAGCATGGCTGGATACCCTCTGTGCAGGAGAACACAGCCCTATATTTCTGCTAGACCACAAGGCACGTGGGCTTCAGATCTCTCAGAGTAGCTTTACAAGTGCTACCAAGGCATCTTGGTAGCAGGGGGCTCCTCCAACAGGCATCTTTGTTTTTTGCATCAGTTTAATTCATGAAAAAATTTACTTAATTTGCAAATTAATTAATTCATTATATAATTCTTAATTCCCTTCAATTAATTTACTTAGCGATTTAATTTTTACTAGGGGCTTAAACTTTAAGAATAATATTTATAATGATTTGCTTCTGCAGAAGTTCCTCGCTACAAAATTTAGCATCACAAACTTTAGGAAATAATGTTCAAGTCCTAACGAATGTAATCTTTTAGTTCCGAAATATTTTTAAAGAATCAAAACGCAACGCTTATTTTACTTACGCATGCGCTTCTGTTGGTGGATTAGTTACCCCCGCTTACTCCTCCTATGAAGTCAGAGGTCGCACCACGCAGAGCTTGCCAAGCGACACCGTGTAGAAAAAGTCACCCACTTGTTCCGTGGGAATTAACTACGCAGTGCTTTGATCAAAGCGAGTCTCTCATATTACGGTACAAGGGATCTGAGGCTGAAAGCGACAGTGTTACACCTTTGTAACATAACAGAGTTACCATTCGGATCAAAGAATAGCTATAGCCCATCAGTCACTGCAGCTTATAAGCTTGCTAAAGCCCGTGTCCTCGCCTGAAGCTACCCATGCCTCCGCCTGAAATTGTCTGATGTTCGTCGTACACAGTGAAGCAATGAAGCCGGAAGAAATTCATAAATTAGCCCACAAAATGCTAGAAATGTTCAGCACGTCTGTGAATTTAAGTCTTCGTGTGCCCAAACGCGGTGTGCTACGACGCGGTTTCACATGTACCGACATTTCCATGCGTCCGCTTCGCGCCGGGAAATCGTTTCTCTGAAAGGAAAAATTTCCAAACAATAAATATTTTTACGTAAACCCAGCTTGGAGTATGAAGCTCATCAAACGATTAAAAATATCATGTGGAGTTGCCACCATAGTAAAACACAAGAGGGGCAAAAAATTCTCCATAATTTCTAAAACTTCGCAGAATATTCAAAAATCAATGGCAGTTCGTAACTGCAGTTAGACTGGAATGCCGGCTGCAAGTCCGCAAGAGCGATAGCATCGCTTGGTAACCTCCATCTTCGTCGGAGTTGATGTCATTCACGACATCAACTCTTCCAGAGATGTATAGTGCCGCAGAGCGGCGCTTCAGTTCTCAAGAATGATTGGATAATGCAACGGATATGCAGATTCGATAATTTAATGCCGTCGTCAATCGAACATCAGCCGCAGCAATAATCTCTCAAATTCCCGGAAACGGCGAATACCTAAGCTGAGGTCTGTTCTTTCTGACGACACTAAAACGCGGCCGCACTTATGCTGTGGCATCACCCGAAATTGCTATCTTTTTTTTCTAAGAATGATACCGTACCTGTGTCGTTAGCTAATTTTAAAATGACCCAAAGCTCCAGGGTAAGCCTTTCACGTTTTCCAAAACATGTCACCTAATGTGCTCATTTATTGGTACCGTTACTTAGCATGATAACTGACCGTCATCAGTCAAATGAAGTTTTTCAGACGTGCAACAAAATATTACATTTTTATACCACGCACATTAAAACGTTCTTTAACATTTTTAATGGTAAATTTCACTTTAGCGGAGTTAGTTAACTTCAAGCACTTTGCATTAAAAGTTAGAGAAATTAGTTGACAAAGTTACATTCTTTGCAAAGCACGAATCTTCTAAATGAGAAAATGTTCGATGCAAGAAGTATAGATTTCAATTTGGTCTTTAACTGTAGCACGAGGGTGAGGGGACTCTGACGCATATGGAAAAGTAGCTTAGATCGACTTAAATCATTTACTTAGACTCCTACTTTCCCACTTAAGAGTAGGTCTGAAAGATGGGTTACATTGTCTTCCAAACTACTGCGTTACATTCAGCTTCAAGTTAACGTCACCTTTTAAGAAACTTTTGCTCGATAGTTTAACCCGCAAATTTAATATCTCAACTATAAAAGTTAACATGAGGGCCGAAGGAAACTTACTGTCTCTAAAAGGTTTACTAAAACCTAGAAAGTTATCGAACATTTCCTTTGCTCATCTTCAGTAGTCTGCAATAAATCGAGAAAATACGGGTAAAAGATATTGAATACATAATTCCAGCATTGCTGAAGTCTCACGATGGGCACACAGTAGTAAAGAAAAACACAGTCAGCGTCGGCATTTCATCAGTTAGAGTAGAATTTCAAGTGCCATGGAGCTATTACGATTTCCTAAAACTAAGTCCATCCGTGAGATTTTAATAACTCAGTCGCACATTTTTATTTTATGCTAAGCTCATGTTTTCTGGTCTACTAGATACCCGTAAAGACATGATGGACATAATATACTAATATTCTGCATGAAGAATAAGTTCACAGCAAAGGAAGATATGGTGAAGTACGACGTATCACTCTGAAATGCATGGATAATTGTAATCAATAATTATAAATTATTGACTCGATTGGAAGAGACATATTGACAACAGCCAAGTTAAGATATTTTATTTCACTCGCAGTGTTATCAAAACAATGATATTGTAAGACTAGATGGATACAGAGAAGTTCTGCGAGCTGAATGCTTCTTGCACAAAATTATGAGAACTTTTCGGCGAGTTCGAAGGGAGCTCCAACTAAGCTATAACTTGTGACAAGTCATTTTGAAATCAGTAAGGGACAAATAACATCATTTACGAAATAACTTTGCGCCAACTAAAATAAGAAGAACTACGTTTTAATCTTCCAAAAATTAATGAGAATATATACTGTCTATTCTTCCTAAACAATTTAATGAAATTTCGATAAAATTTCTACATTAGAGTCCAGGTTATTATCATGAGAACAGGCTTATGCTCGCAGCATGCTACGGAAACCTTTTATAGCCGAAAATTTCAAGTTTCATTTGTAGGGCAGGCTGGGAATGTCACCGCAAGAGGTTGCTCCTGATACCAAATATCGCGCCATCTAAAGGCGGCAACTTCAAGCGCCGTAAAGTTGTCGATTAGTGTAAAATACGATGCAATTCCGGGGGCGCAGACCGGCTTCGTTGGAGAGTAATATTTCTGGTCGCATGTTAAGGCAAATATGAGCCACGTAACATCACTACTCTGAGTGATATTAAATGTGGACCTATTAATAAGAGTGAGTGCACCGGAGCTTGTAAAAGCAATAACCTCTCAAGGGCTGCTCAGCTGAACTCCATTAAGCTGAATTCAGCCACAATGTACTTGCCCGCTCTTGCTTCCATGGTCCTTGTGCGCACCGGCCACTGAATGTTGCAAAACAGAGACCAACTAGAAGTCGCATTCGTGAATATATCATGTCACCGAGCAGTGAAACCGCCCCTGGTTGTCGTCAATTTCGGAACGTAAACTTGTCCTGTACAGGTCATAAAAACATGTTCTACAGTATGTGGAACTTATGAATTCATCAGCAATACAAAAGATGAAGAACTTTTCGTAGCCTAATATAAAAATTATAACAACGGAATAAGTGTCTAATTTATATTGAAAATTCTTGACATGCAGAACGAGTGCTGCGGCGCATTTTCTTTGTTTCGTTTTTATTCGATATAAGTGAACAAAATCAATATAGGTTAGCATCATATACAGAGAAGTTCACCAGGGGTAGCCCATAACAAGTAAATGAGACAGTAACATTGCGAGGTGGCTAACAGCGGCGGCATTTAAAAACGGTATTTAAAACCCAGGCAGCGTTCCGCCGGTCGTTTTTTTCCAGGGAACTGCGCGACTGCCAGCGCCTGCTCCATAATAAATGAGAATAGCAATCTGCTCAAATTAAATGGCCTGAAAACCCTCATACAAATTTTAAAATATGGGTTTAATACACTAAGTTTCAGTTTTTATCGAAGAGTTTTGTTATCGATTGCAATTTTATACAATACACTCATGTCTTAAATTGATCGATATTCATAGTCATTTTGACTGAGCAAGAGTCGTTTTTGCAACAGTCACAACATGTAACTGTCGTAACAACTGATGTTATGATTTCACATAAAACATACCTTAAAGCTTGACTTTATCACAGGTATATTGACAATAAAATTATCTCGACTGTAGAATTATCATTTTAAATGGATTCCTAAGAAATAACGCTTCGCTAAGAAATTCCAAATTTTTGTACACTAATGTTACTAGCATTTTTAAGTTTCGAGATGAGAAGTCTTTGTGAATTTTACTTGTCCTAATTATCTAATTACTTGAGACTTTCCTGAACTTTGTTGTCGTCGGCTCAAGAAGTTTTAACGTTATGTGTCAAGAAGCAAAAGTCTTTCAACAGAAACATTTTCAAAGTTCGATTACGAACTGAATTTATAGTAATCTATATCCAATAACCGGCTCATAACATTCCGGCTCTGAATTTTTTCTAAAAAAAGTTGTAAATTCTTACCACGTTGTCCAATTAATGCAAATAGAGCCAGAGATATCTAAGCTACAAAATAATGAGAAGGTTTCTTCCTAATTAGCGTGCTGCCACACCACTTGGCCAACGCTGTAACGGCCCTTAATTATCGCTAATTATTCACATTCCTCGAATAATTCCCAGCCTGAGAGCCCGACAAGATTCCTCACTCCAGTGAGCCACTTCGTCATTTTGCTGGAATTGACCGAGCCTGGATACCTTCGTAGGACCTGCACGCTTCGTATTCTATTAAGTACTCACTATGTACTTCATGGACGCAACTGTACTGTTTTAATAATCAGCTTAGTTTTAGTTTTACACTAATCTTCTTAACAGTATAGGCTGAGAACTGAGACAAAACGTAATTTATTTTTGAGATTTGAAGCTGTGTATCATTGGATGCGAAGCCCTCAGAATACTCTTTTAGTATGTACACACTGCTAATCAAGTGCTCGGATTGTTGCACCACATACTCGTTCACTGAATATGTGTTTCATTTTGAGTACTAATGAATGAGTACACAGATTCATGTTCAGCATTCGGAAGTTGGCGCAATATTCGTCCCGTTCATATTTTCGTAAGTAAAGCAAAGCGCAGCAAAAGCATCATCAATTGGATTGAGCCTCAAATTGCACAACATCGGAACCATTAAAATCAATAGAACGAATTCTTGGATGAGTTCCTCAGTATCCAGAATACCTCACTAGCAGCAAGCCGCGTTAGCGAGGGGGTTCACACGATAACGCTTTCGTTTTCCTTGTTGGAGCTTCATTGAACGTTAAGTGGGCGGTCCGTGGAGCTGTCACCTGAAACACTGGGCCAGTCGATATCGGTCTCCTCTTGAACAGACGCAAACCCTCGCACTGGTGTCACGCCAAATACTCACTAGGAGGCTTTCTTACTGCACCAGTCTTGGCAAGACGACAGCACGCTCTCGGTGGCAGCTATTACTTTTAATGCGAATGAGAATGGGGTTCAGTAAGTACCTAAGTTAGCTCTCGCTGGCGTGTCAAAATGGGGATCAGTTACTATCTAACTTAGCTCTCGCTAGATTGCCAAAATGTTAAAATCATTAGCTGAAAATGTACTCTTCACTGTCCGACTTTGGTTTCCAACCGACATTCACAGTAGGTGTTGAACTCAAGGAAACCTGTTCTGATTTTTAATATCAAGCACATTTAGAACATTTAATACATGAACATTTAGCCGTTGGGTAAATGCGAGCTTTTTTTCTTCCATTTAGTCCATCCTATTTACAGGCAAAAAAGTATTCACTCCTAGTGTGCTGGGCTGGGCATGAAGCGTGCGTCAGTAAGTGCTATAGCCATTAGTCTTATTGGTTTTCGGTACACTTATCGCTAATCTGGATAAAGAACTAGCTATACTTAGAGTACGTTCGAGAATATTTGCCTCGAAGAGACGCAGATCTATTTTAAGCCAGAGCGTGTGTAGCAAACCTGGTTTTAGCACTGCACTCAACGAAAACTCATTTCTAGGCATGATAAATAAGCAATTTTCGTCTATTACTTTGCGTAACATACTTATGTTGCAATTTCAGTATTGACGTCTGTGCTCTTACATTTGGTAGCGCAGTGGATTGATTTTAAGGTCCGAAATGCTCAAAAAAATGAGATTTCTCCTCCACCTCCTCTAAACGGAATTTCTCACTACAACACGTTTTTTCGATACTGAAAATATAAAATAATTTACCTAATAGATTTACCCCGTAATCGTTTAACTTTTGAGCTAGGAAGAAGTAACGCCGAAAATCCCATAAATTTAAATTATCATACTCACCCATGTGTCTGTAATCAGTCAGAACCCTCTCTCTCTGAGCTCAACCTATCATCTTAATCAATTAATAAACTTAAGTGTTTGGTACAAACCTTTTTGCGCGCATTTGCTATAACCTCATTTTTGAAGATCGTTTAAGGAACACAATTAATCATCATTCTAGACTTTCTATTTTAGCTGAGATCCAGCAGAAAAAATTATCTCCCGTTTGAAGTTTTTCCGACCTTCTTAATGGGCTCAGCCTTATTCGGTGGACGAATATTTTTTGGTGGCGAGCAATTTCTGTCAACGGATGAAGTCGGTGACGACAAGATATGGTACGTCATAATTTGTTAACAAGACAAGGTCGGCAAAAAATTGGCCGTTTTACTCGCGTAGCATTCAGCCAAGAAGCTGAGCAATAAATTAACTAAACCACTATTTCATAAAATATATTCTTCCCACTGTAGTAACCTCACGTGACATTATTCCTATTTTGTAAACCAATTTTTTTTTAAGTTTATATGCCAAACGTTCATTCAAAACTCATGATAGGATTTCATTATCTCTTCGAATCTATGACAAGAAATATCTGTAAAGAATAGGGGCCAGGACGATTACTCTCGCGGTGAGAAACTCGCGCCACAAATCTTTGCGACAAATTTCGCCATTTTTTCTGCCAAAGAGATGCGCCGGAGACCAACATTCTGCTCACGTCGCCGCTAACTTTCATCTGTCTGCGACACGCCCAACCATCGTCCGCACCAAGCTGCTAGTATCGAAGGAACACAAAATCCTTCCATAATATTTGCTTGAGAATATGAAAGAGCTGCCCAAAAAAGATTTTGAAGAAAACAAAATATTAGTTCATGAGTATTTTATGGAAATACAACGTTAACGGTAAACGCACTCAGGCCCTCCAGCTTTGCTTCTCCTTGCATTAATGTACCCAAGAGAAACTAAAAGAAGAAGTGTCTTTCTTAGTTTCAAAATTAGCAAAATTCAGCGCATATAGCTAAGAATTACCTGAGCGTAGGTTACAGTGTTCATGAAGAAACAGATAATTTTATTTTAGTGCAGAAGCTCGTGAACTCGCACTTCATTACACTAAAAAATAATACCAATTCGGAAAGCCGGTTAATTCTTATGGCTAACAGCGGCCCAGCGGTCCACTAAAATAAAGGAATCCAACTCTGGAGAACAGAAAAACGAAGTCACGTAAAGCATTTGGGGCGTCAATGGCAGACATCGGACCAAGCAATCTACAATGGAGACGATCATTATGACGGTTGTGTTCGTGTTGGGAATCTTCCTATTGATCATTTCCTGGCGTGATCGCCCAGTGTTTCGCCACTGAAGCACTACATTAACTGAGCAAGGAGCAGTCAAGATCAACACAAACAGTAAAGTGGAGAATGTGGCCTCTCATGCTTGTGGTGAATTTCCTGCTTGATTATTATGCTGAAATTCAGTTAAGGAAGTTTAGAATTCTTTTGTTAGAATTTTCAAATTGTAATTTGGATTAACAAATACGAAAATTTTTGTATCTTACTAACAAATTGAGCTGTGGAAAAGTAATTTGAAAAAGAAATTCGGCACAGCTACTCAACGACGAGTTTGGCATATTTCAATTTGGTCATGAATGTGCGCTATTCAGGGTAGGCCACAAAAAGTTCTCATTTTATTCAAACACTTATAGTTCCGTAACTAATGGCCGTAGAAACGGCTATGTAATCTCATTCTTACTCCCATTCAATTTTTTTTTAGATTAAACTATTCTGCATTTTCACTTATGAACGATCAGTGAAAGTCGTTTTTTAGTCTATGCGCGAGGGGAATTCTTAAGGCATAATCTCTGTTTTTAATTATTAAAAGTAGTTAATGTGTAGCAGAAAAACGAGGAAAAATGAAGGTAATAGACTTTTTGGATTAAAATTTTTACTTTTTACCTACAAGAACATACTCGTTCCATTATATCCAATAACCACCGTTGTTTTTAGGGCACTTTAGACATCGAACTCTCATTCACCGCTCTTCTTTTCTCAATTGCATTGTAAAAGGTTGATGGTGAAAAATTTAATTTCTGCACTCGTGAATCGAAGTTGAAACAAGAACGTTCAGAAATAGGAATGATACAGTAGTATTGCGATTCTGAAAAATTGCAATTTTTCGCTAAAGTGGACTTAGAAATGCCCTCGTGCAAATTGCGAAACAACGACTCTCACTTGTCTTTTATCTGTTCGTCAACTATTCCTATCAATGTTGAGCAGTTTATCCTGATAAAAATACATTGAATGGCAGTAAAAATGACACCAGTTAGAAGTTTCTAAGCCATTAGTTACGGAGTTATAAGTATTTGTAAAACTTTTTTGTGGCCCACCCTATACAGTCCATAGCTACATGACATACGAATATTGCGATAAAAAGTAATGTTTGGAGGCACCTGGCAATTCCTTGGAGCCTTACTCACGGCTGAAGGATGGTCTACACTACCTTAAAATCTAATTATTTTTTAAAAAAATCTCAGGAATTTAATTTTTTTTACTTTTTTACCACTACTAACATCATTTTTTTCGAACTCCAATTCAGTTTATTCGCGAAATGCCGAAATGAAGACTGTTGTTCAAGCTATAGCATGAATTTTCCATGTTCAAGTCTCAACAACATTCGAACCTCAGTTTTAATTGAGTTTATCACGAGTATTATCGTTATTATTAGTAGCAGTAGAAGTAGTAGGCCTAGTTACAGTAAATGTTGTTGTAGTAATCGTAGTGAGTAGTAGTAGTAATAGTAGTAGTAGTGGCATACAATGCGTCAGTGACTCAGACTATGTCGACCATTTTGTGTGGGTTGTAGAAAACGAGGAATCTGAGCACAAATTTTGTTCCCACACAGGATCTCCAGTGCATAGAAGCAGCAAGTTAAGAATGAAAAGGAAGAAAGGACAAAGAAGAGATAGCGAAGAAAGTGTGCATATTAAAGGAAGTAAAGTGGGCAGGAAAGACAGAGGTCACGAAGGCCTATCTATAGTTGAGGTAACTTAACAGTGTCTCCTATCCTCCGCTTGGGTCACCAGCCCCTAAGCATGCAATGGACGAGCCTAACTAACCTAACCCAATTACTTATCGTATGCCCCCTCAGGGGAAAAGAAAGGAAGAGCTTAACCAGAATTT
The DNA here is from genome assembly GCA_014899125.1 of Orchestia grillus. Lineage (NCBI taxonomy): Eukaryota > Metazoa > Arthropoda > Malacostraca > Amphipoda > Talitridae > Orchestia > Orchestia grillus. Next base: position 2,410 of record VOMN01098481.1, on the reverse strand, counting down.
GATCTGAATTCATTTATACCCCCTTATCAAAATAATTCTCAAATTTGCGTCTACAATACTAAGCTTACTTATTTTTATTAAAATCCAAACACAGCTTTTAAAACACCTCGTAATAGGAGGAATCTAATGAACCCGTTCATTAAAAATCGTCTGCATTAAAAAACATCTTGAGCAGAACTGCATTCATGCTGGTGCCAGCGTGTGTGCAAGTATGGCAAAAGCCCATTAATCAGTGCATAGTATCCATTTTTATGCACTCTCGATAATAATATTACCGAATAGAAACGATGCTTACAGAAACAATGGAAACAGAAAATTTGTGAATGACATAGAGCTTCTCGATTTCTCTACTGAAGTAGCAATTACATGGAGTATAAAAATGACGTAACAAGCTGTAGGGTTTTAGCACCCCATGACTCCTGTCGTCCTCAATACGAAATTGCAGTTATTTTAGCAACGGGACGATATTTCTCTTTCAAACTTCATTTCGGATACAACTGACCTGCTGACGACTATATTCTAAAAATCAGCAAAATACTTATATTGAGAAATAAATTTTAGGCATTGACGGGTTAAATAGCAGGGCATGTAATAAAATAACATTTTAAATTGTTCCCAGCCTGTTTCTGCTCAGCATTACAGCGACAGTATTACACCGTGAATCAGCATCTTTACCTGCAATATTTCGTAGAGCTTTATCCGTAGCATATCTCCGCGGATGAAATTGGGAGAAAATTCCGTTTTCGGAACGCGAATTTTCAAAAGACTGAAAAATAATTAATTTTCGGTGCGTGTTTTGACGGCTTTCAAAGCTCGAGGAAATTTTCTTACATATCATAAGTTTTACGTTAAAATTTATTACAACTCAACTCCATGACCAAAACAAACGCTCGTAAGGAAATCTCAGTCTAAATAACTTCACGCTAAGCATATGGAATGGAATAGTAATTAATACCACGTCTTATATTTTTAATATATGAATTTGTTGTTCTTCACTACGAGGAACAGCTTCATATATACATATGTACATTTGAATTCTCTAGTTGGACCTGTTCCATCGTCGTTCAGGCCGGGTAGTTCAATTACTCGTTCCTCTCCCGTCCTGGACCAATTATGAAACTCGGTTTCAGATTCGTACATTCATTAAGTGACAGTTTTACGGAGACCGCCGTCAAAATGCTCGACACCAAAATGAGGACGCGTCGCAGCTGCTGCGAGTTATGACAAGACACGCATGTCCCCAGAGTCAATTAATCACTTCCAATTCAGAGCACAAATCAATTCTCGTAATCGCTTAACCAGCTTAAAAGGAGAGACAAATTTCGGTGAGGAGGCTTAAGGGTGCGAGTATTATGCATGCGATCTTTTTACCTGCCTCCCGTGCTTGGATTACGAGAGCTTAATCGCACTTGCTAATTGATTTAAAACAAGAATGGAACTTATCAGTAATATTGCCTTCTTAGAAAGGGTGTTAAGATTCCTTCATTCCTAAAGTTCACGAATGCATTACTTCCCGCAGATATGCAACTCTCACTATTTTATATACTGATTTTATAGCTCCTTCATCATTTTCTTGTTCATGTGAACAACCAAAGTTTAAAAACAAATATGTGTACAATTTATCCATTGGTTTGGTTTATAAGGTAGACATCGAAATCCAACACGTTTAGAAGACGTGCGATAGTTCGGTGCATTGAAGTCATAATGTCGTGTTTCGTTAGTGGGCAGTGATCCCCCAGCTCGCATGAGAAGCGTGGTGTTCCTGGCGCCGGCTGCCCCAGTAATCCATCAGTGTCTGCTTGTAAGAACGACTCCGACTTGCACGGATAGTAGCAGTAGAGACACCATAACGTCGTAGGGAGAGGGAACTGAATAACCTCTTGTTAATATTCACTACAGTAGTATATTTTTTCAAAAGTGGCCAACCTAATGCCCAAGAGAAAAATTTTATGATTATATGCTATTGCAACTGTGATATCAAATTAGGGATAGACTACAAAATATAAATTGAAAAAATCTCGCTAAATTGTCAAATTTTCCTGCCAATATAAACGGGGAATCTCTCGGCCTACAATTTTATACCTATAGTTCCTAATTTGAGTTTCATAACTCGGTGAAGGTTTTTTGCAATTTTCTTACGGCGTAAGTCATGAATTTGCGACGTAGAAATCTAAAAGTTGATAGCAGCCTACCATATATCAAACGCAATAGTAATTTTTAAAAGGTGGAGAATAATGGCCGCTAATTTCATTATTGGACTCAAGCTGCTTTGTTAAATGACACCAGGAGATACTTTCTAAACAATTCCTAAAACCCTTCAGAAATAAGCTCTTCCGACCAAATATTCTCCTCCTGCTACTAATATTGTGTAGGACCTCCAAGAACACGAATAGCGGAGGCCGTTCTGCTC
>VOMN01098475.1:0-36759 GCA_014899125.1 Orchestia grillus | reverse complement strand
TAATCTGGGGGTGAGGGGTTCCTGACGGCAGAGGACAGGTAATCTGGAGGGTGAGAGCTTCCTGACGGCAGAGGACAGGTAGTTCATACAAGCCAAGCCCACCACAGAAATCATCTATATAGTGTGTCTAGATGGATTTTAACCTGAATTGTGACCTGCAAGAAGAAATTTCGATTCCCAAAATTCACATCAAAATCCTACATCCAGTTAATAGAACCATCTGCTTCTGAGTTCGCTTTGGAACCTCGCATTCATCTACTTGAGTTAACTTTATCTTCAGTAAAACTACTTTTAGGCGAGAAGAGATGATTGTATAACATTACGTACCACTGTAAGGGCACTAACTTTGATGGCTAATTTGAAGCACTTCAAGGGAGAGACAAAATGGCTATAACCCAATAAAAAAAAGACGGATCAAGAGAAGAAAAGATCATCAATCTTTCCTGGAAGAAAGAACTTTGGGCATTGAAAAAACAAAGCCTTGTTAATAATAATGCATCACCAATTACTCAATCTCTATATATAGAGTCTATCAGACTATTATGAGATATAAACTCTCTGGTCAATCATCAGATATTTTAATTAAACTCCAGATCGAAACTGAATTTTAAAGAATGTTGATTGTATTCAAAGATGTTGATTATAAAATTTCTATCTGTTCTTCGGATTCCTTGATTGCCCTCTAAAAACAAAAGCCGCCACTAGCGCTGCTCCTTCAACTCACAAACTCCTTCAACTATCCAGCTCGTAAAAAGTACGGCGAGTCATCAAAGGTTGTGAGCGGCCTTCTCGAACCAGATCCTGCGGCTCACAAACGTCCGATTGTGTGAAGGTAAATGCGGGACAAGAGCTGCTAACTTCTGAGTACATCGACTGAATTTGGCAAACATGAGACAAAATTTACTAATTTCTGATTACAGCAATTGAATTTGACAAATGAGATAAAATTTAATAACGTACTAAAACAGCAATCAAATTTGGAAAAAATGAAACCAAATTTACCTACTTTCGTGTATACCGGATGAATTGGGCAACTTCTAGACAAAAACCACTTATTTTTCATCGCAGCTATTGAACTTATATCCTGCAGTAACAGCATGATATAAGTTTAGCTTTTGTGACAGTACGCCAGCAAATGCTCCGTCTCAGATGTTGCATTCACCAAGCGCCTTGCTCCAGCGGAGCCTCATCGCCACCCAAATGACACGACTGAAGCCTCCAGGACCACAATGGGAGTCCTGGGAAGTAGTCCAGATAGAATACCGTGACGTACTTTCGAAAATTATCGCCTAAACAAAACGGACGTAGATACAAATACGAGCGCAGGGTGACACCAAACATAACGGGATGTTTTGAAAAAATAAAAACAAAAATAAGCTAAGCATTTTGACAGCCATTGAGCCCCTACAACTTGCTTTCTAAGAAACAATTTATCTAAATTCTCAATGTTTGAAAATTACGTTCAGTGTATGTTGCGAATTGCGTATGGCTTCCACTACGCACTGCAAAAATTACGAATTGCGCATGACTGCCACAACGCCCTGCAAAAGTCGCGAATTGCGTATGGCTGCCACTACGCACTGCAAAAGTTACGAACTGCGCATGGCTGCCACAACGCACTGCAAAAGTTACGAATTGCACATGACTGCCACAACGCACTACAAAATTTCCAGTTTCTGCGCCACATTTGAGATGAACATGAAATCCAAACCGTACAAATGCCGACGGGCGCTTTACAGGAAATAATTTTCATATAATTAACATTATCAGTTAATATTTTTAAGGCTCCTTTGCCACATCAGAAGCTATCTTAAAGCGAGCAAAAAGGTGGGACCATTCAGCATTGACCTATGAAAGGGGAATCTAGATACACGAGTGTGTTCCCATGCAGGATTTCCTGTGAATAGAGACGGCAAGTTAAGAAGAAAGAAAAATAAAAGATAGAGAATAATCAGCGAAGATGGTAAAAAACCGGAAAGGAACAAAGTGGGCACAAAAGATAGAAGTCCCAAAAGTCTGTCTATAGCTGAGACAACTTAACATAGCGTGCAATAAGCAATCCTAACCCGACTGTTTATGGAATACCCTACGCTCGCTGGGGGGCATGAAGGCCTAACGCCGACGTTAGCCGCAATAATAAAGAAGCAATAAAATTCTCTGACAGATAGAAAACGAATTCAGCAGCAGCTCATTGAGAAGAACGCCGACATCGTTGCAAAAGTTTCCAGTAACAGAAAAATTACTCGAGTTTGATAAGTTACTGCTTCAAAGGCAGCCGTTGAAATTTTTATATTCTCTCGTTATAAAAAGTTATCTTCATCGTGGCCTGAACAGAAAACTGCAGAAATAACACCAAGACTGCGAGTAATCAGCGGCCTTTAGCAATAAAGAACAAATAAAAACGTCCAAACAATTACAAAGGCACTAGAATCACAGGCATGAATTCCCGTTCATGTGCACTGATGACAAAAGCCACTCGGAAAATAGGAACACATACTTTGTTAGGAAGAAGAAGCGACGAGACGAGAATAAAACCCCAAGTTCAGAATTAGAATTCAAGGAGGAAACGCTCCATTGAGCTCACGCACAGCGGCAGAAATTAAGACTCCACAGGTAGGCCTGCCTAAGTTAAGTGCCGCCAACTGAAGTAAACTATAATCGAGGGACATACTACTTCAAAAGCAGTTCTGTACGACCGGGCTCTAGAAGACTGGTAACCTAAGTGCTTAACTCGCATGTTTTATCGCAGTCATAGTTTAATACTCATTCTCATGGAATGTGATCCAAAGACATTGGAGAGAAGGGTCCCTGTAGTCTGGATTGTAGAAAACGAGGAATGTGCGCACAAGGTGTTTTCCCATACAGGATCCCCTGCGTATAGGAACAGCAAGTTAATAATGAATGGGAATAAAGTAAGAAGAAATGGTAAAGAAGGTGTAACAGTTGAAAGAAACAAAGTGGGCACGGAAGATAGAACACCCGTAATCTTATCTGTCGTTAAAGTAACCTGAAAGTTCCCCTACCCCTAGTATACTCTAAAAAATGTTAATTAATATGCGTGTCAAAAATCTGATCTGATTTGAAGCCTCTGCAAATTACTGAAATAAAGCATAAACTTGCGAAACACAGTCTTTGGCTTAGAAATTTTTTCGAAAATATAAGCTTTCGTGCATCAAGGATTCGCAAATTTCATCGCTTTGGTTCAATAATTACAGTCATGCTATTAATAATTAAAGCCATACTTTTAATAATTACAGCCATGCAATAAGTAATTATAGCCAAGCTATTCCCTCTCATCTGGCCAACACGCATCATACTTTGGCGACATAAACAACGGATTTTGAAAGAAACTTCTATAGTTCTATGTTTGTTTACTTCCACAGTGAATAAGCAAGTCTTAGTAAAGAAAAAAGAGGAATCAGAACCAGAGAAAGAGAGATATTAAACGAATAACGTGAAAGTGGAAAAGGGTAATTTGAAGAAAATGTAAAGCAAAAGTGAGAGTCCTGTAATCCGAGTAACAATCCGGAGAGCTGTAACGTTGCATAATAATACACTAATCATATTTTACAACACATTTTTTTTTACTAGTCATCGGTTCATTTGTATCCAAAATGAAATCTGAAGGACAACTATCATCTAAGTTCTGAAATAAATATTACGAGTACCCCGAAACCAATATAAACTATGCCGAACGCACAGCCGAAGCAAATCAGAATGTAGGTATATAATAAAAAGGAAACGTGAGAAGTTTGACAATAACAAAATAAAAGAATTCACTACAAAATGAAAAATTTCGTTTCTAATGGTCCTCGCCGCGTGGTTTCATTTACAGAATGGACCCTGTCTAAAAATTGAGAAGTTATTTTCCTAAAACCTTTCAAACTTATGTGACATAATGCATCACCTGTCATCTTCACGGCCCTACGAGCATCATTACAGAATGATACACGAAGAATGGTACACATCACAGTAATAGTGACAAGAATGATGCACTTCACCGCAATAGTGACACACGAAAAATGATGTACATCATCGCAATAATGACACACGAATGATACACATCACCGCAGTAGTGACACACGAAAAATAATACACGAACAACCCGGATGAATATTGTGGATGATCCGATCACATAGAATGGGAACGCGCAGCTGAGCAATCATGCGAACGACTGCTTCGTCGGAAACTGCATTCAGATTGGACCCTATAAAAGAGCGAAATTGCTGCGCCTGATCGCATTACCGCAGCCAATTCAATAAACCAAGATTTGGTTCGAAACCCGATCCTCTCACACAAATTACCTCGTGATATTGATAGAATGTTTGGCATGGTTCAACATCAGAATATAAATTGACGTCGAATATTTGGCGAAATAATGTAAAAATATTTCTTACGCGACGTTATTGTGATATCTATCTTCTGTAGATACAAAACTAAGGTCAAAACGATTACCAGTGCACCCGTGCCGTCCAAAACGACGGCAAATCAGCTTATAAAGAGACAGAAGTAATTCGTAGCAGCCCTTGTTTTGCCCGGTACTTTGAAGTAAGAAATTAAACGCATTGTACAGGGAAGGGTTCAAAAAGAAAAGGAAACCCAAATTCAAGTAATTGATGCCGTTGATTGGAGACATTTCTTATTATCTCGCCCCGGCGAATCTATAATACTGGATTTTATTTTCTTAACTACCTTTTACACTCATTCAGAAACTTCAGATTCGTAAAAAAATACGGTGATATCAATAATGGCTTACACAGGGGGTCCAGTAAAAAAATAACCCCTGGTAGCCAAGATACGTTTAGTATCTTAGCAAAGACACTACTTATTTAGTATCGCTCCCATGAGTCCACGTCATAGTTGACTCCTTGTACAATTCTCCCAACTTATTTCTTGGTGTAGAAATTATTGTTACACTCTACATGATTTCCAACATAATTAGAGACTCGCCATAATGAGATGACAAGTGTTCACAGTCACAGCTAAACTACAGTCACGCCGCATGCTATGAAGTAAAACCTTGAATTTCCTTCAGATTATATTCATTCTCGATACAATATTCATTCTCCTACCTACGAAACTCCAGCAAAACAGCTCGGCTGCATCAGATACGCATCAATTTTTTTCCATAAATTTCCTTCAGGTACACTTTAGTGCACGCATGCATAGCATTAAACTGCGTTTCGAGTGAAATTCTCTCATTGAACGCTGATGAGGACAGAGAGACAAACCAAGCAACAATAAATTATATGTAATAAATTATATGGTAAAATACTGTTCGAATAAAAAACAACACCTTTTTATGAGCCAAACTAACGAGTCGCAACAACATCCAAACTGCTATGACATTAATTATTAAATAACATATCAGGTACGTCGGTCGACATTGCAGGATAAAATGATATCTACCTGCCTGACTGCCTCTAGCTTCACACGCTCGTCCTAGTCACCATTCAAGCACCCGTTGGCTCACCCATTACTGACGCACGTCCCAAACTAGTTGCACTCAATGGAATTACTTTTCCACCATGCTATGCGTTCGTCAACACGAAAATTCAACCAAAAACAGAAAATATTGTTGTTTTTGTTCGTGTGTCTGTCACTCAACGTAGCATTACCGCACCTTTAAGGGAAGATACGTACAACAAGAATAAAGGCCAGTGAACTATCACATAATTTTAGCCGCGAAGATCTAGATAGCAGCATTTAAAATGCAGCCGGTCAGCTGGCGCTCTGAGTTACCCGCCATGTTGGCCTCGCTTTAGCTGCGACCGCACAAAAACACTCGTGCTCACCAGCCGATGCGTTGATATTGTGCGAGTTCACTTTTCCATATTTTTCTCCGTCGGTGTCGGCATGTAATCCCGGTGACCAACACCGACAGTCTGCAATCTTCTAAATGTTAGAACGCCACAAAAAACTTCAGAAATATACGCAAAACACGGCAATACATTCTCATTTTCGTGACTATAACAGAAGAGCGAGGGCGAGACTCCCTGAAAACTACGCTCGTAGCGAGCTCCAGCTCTCACCAGCAAAGAAAATGTATGGCAAGCAGGTCGAACGATTAAAAATGAAATTGGATACGACTCGATAACTAAATTCTTCCTTAAAAATAGCTAACTGCCGTGGCGACAGCAGTGTATTTCGCCAAGGCAAAATGTACAAGACGATATTTTACAAATCTAAATTTCGCATGAACATGCTGGAGGCTACCGTGTTGCAAGAGTGCGAGAGCCAATGACGGAAACTAAAGGGAGTCTGCTACAACTTTTTTCAACGAAGTTTCAAAACAAGTTTTAAAACAAAGCTGTGCCAGGACTGGTAATTGCTATCTTCTGTTCGAATCTCATTGCAGTTTTCGTTGCAACTTTCAACAGCTTCTATTTTTATTTTTACTCTATATACAGGACAAGATAAAATAAAATTAATAAGAATGAAACATCAATAGTGGCTTCTACAGCGTGTCGGCTACAGCAGCACATGTCAGAAATCACACACATAAGAGAGGCGCATTCACGTCCTCCATACTCCAGCTGAGCTCCACTAACGTAACACGTCGGCCAACACACTCCAGTCGAGCTACCAACGCAACACGTCGGCCAACACACTTCAGTCGAACTCCACCAACGTAACACGTCGGCCTTCATAGCCTAGTGGAGCTGCGGTAATTCAACACGGCTACCGAATTCCAAAAAAAAAGGCATGTTCTTTTTGGCCTCCGAAAAGTAAGCGAGGTGAATAAAAGGCGCACGACGACCAGCCGACGTAGCCCAACGTGATGCTGGAACAACTGCTTCTCACAAGCGCGCTCGATTACGCTGTACGAAATCGGAAGGAACCAGAGGCTCGCTCTGCAGTGTGATGGCGGGCACCATCACGCTAATTCTTCTTGCAACTTTGTCCCAATGACAGGGTGTGAACATTGCTAAGGAGTGCGCGGTCCCTCACATACGGTGACACACAATTGACGACTTCTTCCTAATAAATATCATAGAAAAAGTTTGGGTGTACTAGTTGACTATAGTTCCTTAAAATTAACGTATCATGCCTCTAGCATTACAGAACGCATTTGAAGCCCAACCCACCCTAATTAATGAGCTTACGGACCAAAAACATGATGGTAAATTAGTTCATTCATATCTCTCGAAGAATTCTGAAAAATAGGCATTGAAGCAAAAATGCTTCCAGATAATGAAAGCTGTGTTTTTATCTAGTTTTTTATACTTATAATACTGAAAATAATTTCATATAGAAAATTAGCAGTTTTTGTCGATTCAGTATATCTACGTCTTACATAATATTCAACTCGAATGTGTTCCCCATAGGAGAAATAAACATATGTAAACCAAAACTAGGGATTTTCACAAAACGAACCCAGTTATTAACAAATAGTTAAACTTGAATGTTATTAATTTATTGTTCATTGTTTTTAAGAATTTTGTAAAAAATAATTGTAGTTGCATCTGAACTTTTCAACAATGAAAAATATTGACGCAATTTTTTTCCGTCATATAATGGAAATCACCTTTAAAGCCAATTAACATTACGTATTGTGTAAATCGCTTACGTATCACTTAAATTTCGCTTTTGCCCTGAAATTTTCACTTGGACTCAAATCTGGTGAAATATACGATCACTGCATCAAATTTATTCCACTGAAGCCCGATAAATACCCAATTCCTACCTTTCATGAGCTCATTGTGACGGTGCGCTGTCTTGCATGAACACAAATTTTCTTCTAAATGGCGAACTTTATATCCAAGCATAAGTAAAGTGTTCAAAGTTGCTTTAAATAATACTTCAGTTCTGATCTATAACTCTGTGATACGTTTTCTTACAATCAGATATTCGCTTTATGAAATAATACGGGACCGCCGAGCTGCTTCATTAACTTGTAAATAGACCCAGTTCAACCATCTCTTTAGTGATTGCATCACTAATATTACACAGTCTCATTTTTCCAGATATTGCATAAGCAGATTCAAGACCTTCTATGCCATTGCAGCGCGTGATTTAGTCACAGGAATAAAAATGCGTTTAATTTTTCACATTAGGAGCTCGCAAGGTGCTAAGATCTACCCGAGCTGTCGACCGCCCACCGAGCTTAACGTCTGATCACCTCACGCCTGATCCAGCGCAACTTGGGCGTGAATATATCCATGTCTTTCTTGAGTATTACTACCGGCAAGAATTATCTTAAAACACAGTTATTGTACCTAACATCCGGTTGATAAAACGATGCCTCGAAAATCGGAGAATTTTCAAGTTGATGCGTAGATCTTCGAGTTAAAACCTAAGGAGGAAATTCAGGTGCTAGACACAATTTATTCAAGTATGCACTACATTTCTACAGACACAAATTTTGTGTAATGACTTTTTGAAACATAATGAGCAATGTAATTCTTCAACCGAAATTACTTACGCCAGTTTCACCGGGCTGAAACAGAAATCATCGCTCTAGCCTATATTCATCAGATCACGCTGACATTCTGTCACGTAAAATTAATTTGAGGGGAGTACGGTGAATTGGGAAATCCCTGATACAAATACAATTTTGTGAGAAGAGCATCAGAGGAAGCAACTGTTCAAATAGTTTTACATAACGGCCACAATACGTATTATTCTTCCAAAAAATGGATATTTACCAGAATTCCACCCAGTGTAATAAAGAGAGCAACATTAGTAGCTCACAGTGTTCGTCATCGACTCGCCCAGTGAGCCTTGCAAAAGTAATCGGATGCAGTCGGTGCTATTTCTCGCAGGGTGCAGTAATTCATCAAATTCAGAGGTCGATACGGACGCACTCTACGTGTTGCTTGAAAAGAATTTCACCTGAGAAAATGGCTTAGAATTCTTTCTGTTACGTAGTTGAATGAAAATGAAATTCTCAAGCACTTCGTTATTCAACATGCCCGTCTATAATATTGGAATCGCAAGGTATTCAACAAGAGAACAAACAAAACGTATTAAACTGGTTTGGAATGCAGTATTTTGAACAATCAAACAGTTGTTACAACTCTTAGTATAACTTCTTTGGTTCATTCAATACAGATAAAAGACAATCAAAATAAAAATGTGAAAGAAACAAACGTTGAGGGAACCGCGGACACTTTCACTGTTCTCTTTACCACATTCTTCAGACTATACTGATGATGGGAGACTCCTGAAAACTTTCATTTTCATTTTGACTGCCTTACATCTGTAATAAACTAACCAAAAAAGTTGTGCTAAGAGTTGTAATCCCGCTTTTATGTTTCTCAAACAAAAAGTATCAAAAAGTGCTACTCTATCAAAAGTGATCAGGTTCCGAAAGTGTCATTGTTCCGCAAATTTCAACGTTCCAAAAATGTAAATGTCTCGAAAAAGTTAACGTCCTGAAAGCTGTGTTGTTCCAATGGTGTCTATCATAATAATTATAGTGTCTTTGTTCCGAAAAAGGCTCTCCTAATATTCACAGTGTCTTTGTTCCGAAAAAAAAGCTGTAATAATAATTATAGTGCCATTGTTCCGAAGCGGGCTATCATAATCATTACAGTGCCATTGTTCCGAACGGGGCTTTCATAATAATTATGAAAAGGAAATAGCAGCCAAATTTATCTTTATTGTACTTGATACAATGGAAAATGATGTCCTGCAGGTAGTGATCTATTGATACTTGAGTCCTTCAATTTATAGGGATTTCTATTACTTTTGCATTGAAACGCTTCCCGCTTTAATATTAGGTTGTCTCACATGAAATGTCATATCTAGAGTAGTTTTCTTCATCAACTATTCGACTTAAAAGAGATCTATTTTTTAATCGAATCGTTACATGTGATGAGATATAAATACTCTTCGATGACAGCAAAAGAACTAACAGTGGTTGGACGCAGAAGAGTCGCCTAAACACCATCCAAAACCACCATTGCACCCGAAAAAGTTAATGGTCACTGTTTGATGGTCTATAAAGGGAATCATTCATGTTTCATTTTTGCGACGAGGTGACACTGTAAAAGTAGCATCTTATTGTCAAAACATTGATCGCATGCATGAAAAAATTTAAGAAGAAGCATCCAAGACCGGGGAATAGAGATGGACAAATTATGCTTCTCAATAATGCCCGACCTCTCCCCCTCTAGAGCTATGGTCGACAGGTTTCATAATCTGAATTATGAAATTTTGCGTATCCGCCCTACTCGCCTAATATCTCTCCCACTGGTTATAATTATCATTCTTTCAAGCATTTCAAACTTTTTTGCGATAAACAATCTTAAATAAGGGAAGTATAGTTGGAGCATTTGAACAGTTGATTCGTAAAAAGGGTAAGTTTTTTGAAGATGGAATGCATGTTTTAGATAAACGTTGGGAAAAGGAAAAGAGAACGAAGGATCACATTTTGCTTAAAATAAACACTTTACTACAATTATTTTCCAACATTTTCTAAAGCGACGCTTCATGTGAGACATCCTAATATTTTCAGTGAGTTATTCGACAGCATTTCTGCATTAAAATGCTTCTTGGTCTAATATTTTAAGTGGGTTATTATTCGACAGTATTTCTATACTGAAACGTTTCCTGCTCCATTGTATTCAGCGATCTATTACACAGTAGAGTCGTCCTGCAGCTACAGCTCTGCAAGCGATACATCCCTTCGGCAGAGTAATCTTTCCTATTTGACGGCTCCAAGAAAACTATACTTCTTAAAGCATACTTTATACTGCAGTTTTATCCTAACTTCCATTTGAAAAGTCATTTTTCACCTAAAGCTATCTCAAAATTGATGACCTAAAAAAACTATACGTACGATTTTTGACCTTGAGATTGAAGCTATACAAAGTTTTCCAGTACGATGCATGCTATATCGTGTGACCCTTTTATATAAATTTCTGCCTTACTGTTATGTAAACAAGGTTTATTTGAAAGTGAATAAGCTTTATTTGAGTTAACAAGCTCTATTTGATAGTGAACAAGCTTTATTTTACAATGAATAAGCTTTATTTGACAATGAACAAGCTTTATTTGAAAGTGAACAAGCTCTATTTGAAAGTGAACAATTCAATTTCGTGACGGAAGGATACACAAGCGCCAGCGCGAAGTAGCAGCTGCCGAGTCGACAGCTCCGTTCCAGCGCTAGCCAGTTGAATACATCACCTTGAGGCAATGAATTGAGATTTGACAATTTATTGGACAGCTAAAGAATTGAGACGAGCGAGATCAAACAGCAGCGAAAAATGTTATTTGAAATTAAACTATATAATTGAGAATCAATGGAAAGCAAAATACACAGACTACTCCACAGTAAAATATGCTATAAAAAGTGAGCTGCTCAATTAATTTCAAGAAGAAGCAATGTTCCTATTTCTGCATCTGGCGTTGACACACAAGATTAAGTGCTCGATTAAATGAAAGCTCGTAATACTAGAATATTCATAAAAATGATCAGCAGTCACCAGTCACCTTAAGGGCCCTTCGATGCTCTCCACATCATTTACAGAGACCGTTTCGTATAAACTGGCATCCCACGTGATATTGTACCGTAAACATAGCTGAATTCAGTGTAAATGATATCACTATGTAAAAAATTTCTTCAGGGAACGATTAAACAGAAGAGAAAATCCGTCCTACAAACAATGAACTCTGCACATGAATAGCTAATGAAGCACAGGGAAAGGAAATAGTTCGCCTCCCAATAAACCACTCCAATACAACGCACTTGATTGCTGCTGCATAAATTTCACAAGTACTCAAAACGTAGTGAAAAATTCACTTAAATTTCATGAGCACCGAGAATATATTGATGAATTCACACAAATTTTACAAGTACGTCGAATACACGGGAGAATTCACTCAAATTTTGCGAGTACGACGAAAATACTGAAGAATTCTCACATGGTTTACCAGTTCGCCAAATATATTGTAGAATTATTCTAGAATGCGAGTCGCCGTCTACCTGAAAATCAGCCCGGTCGTCTGTCGTCAAACCTCAAATCTCGGTCGACCACAACTGCCGGCGTAGCGGCCACAATCAGCTACGACAATCTGCGTTCCGCACAGAACTTTAGCTCTAGTTTCCCCATCACAATTTTGGAGTCCGACTCGTGGCACCGCTTTTGGAGGCAATTAAATCGCCCAGCAAACGCCGAAGAGGCGAGACAGCACGTTCTCGCGAATGAAAACATAAAAGAAAATTGTATAAGCTTCAAAGTTCTGTAGGTCATTTCCTGTGCGCCGATTCCTCTCATAAGGTGCGCCCGACGTCGCCTGCTTTAGGTAGCACACCATAATTTTTGTAAAGAAATATGCATACGCGCCTGGCGAGTCTTAAGCCCCTCAGAATACATGAAATATAATTAAAAACGCATTGAACAGATGGTAGAAAGCAGTGGAATGCACGTTTGGGAGACACATAAAATAATACCTTGGCGATAGCCAAGGTATCTCACCTTCCAATGAAAAGCCCTGCTTAATGGGAAGAAATTTTGAGTTGCAGCTATTTTTCACTACGGAATGACTCATTTCATGAATTTTCGGCCCGTCTTCCTTGCCATCAACTTCTGAACACCGAACACGCACGCTACTCAATGTCAGAGTGCTCAATGCCGCATGCTAAGCATCGTTTGGCTGACATTAATATAACGCGAAGAGTCAAATACAGGCGTGCGGNGGGCGTACGGCGACAGGGGCGTGCGGCGACAGTGCGTGCGGCGACAGTGCGTGCGGCGACAGGGCCGCCTGGTGTGTACAGCACAGTGAAAAATGCGTCAAAAACGCAACACGACCGGGACATGGTGCTTCATGTGTTGGTCTGTGATTATACTGAATTCTATTCATGGCAAACAAAAATTTCGAAGTGTTCAATGTGGTTTCATTACTATCAGTTTTATTCATATTCATTCTAATAATAAGGCGTGGGCTGTAAACGTATAAACGTAAAACGATTTGAAAATTTTTGCACTCCGTTTTTGTCTCAAAATAATCTTAAAGAAGCAAGTTTTTTCCAAAATGAAACCGACGACTTCAAAGAAAGATGTCTGCGCTGCAGGTTATTGAACGGTGTCACGAAACAGCGTTCATGAACGCAGCTCATTCTCGGGTAGTTCACCTCACAATCTCAACAGGTTTCGTAATATTTGTTGGATAATTTATTTCTATGAAGCTCACAGTAAAAACTTTTTGGCCGTCATCCTTTTACCGACTTCAGCATGTTTTCTGAAGGTAATGAATGCCGTTATCGCTCGGCTAACCTGTAGCCACGAGGAAGACATGCGTGGTTCCTAGTGACGCAAAAACCAGGCACACGAAAAAATACGACGAAACTTTGAGAACGTACGCCCACGACGTAACCATAAAACTGAAAACGGTTAATGTAATTCTCAGCACGAAGCAAACCATTTTCAGGAACTTTCCATTAACGAGAGGTAAATTGATCAACCCATCCGAGAAGCTCGCATTCCCTAACTTCGGAAGCGGCGCCGCTCAAAAATGGAGAACATTACAAAGTTTGTGAAGTGTGCTCAGCCAGCCAACAAGTCCGGGCAACAGGAAACGTTTTGCGCGATTTTTTCGAGCACCGCGAAATGATTCTTCAAACTCACATAGAAACCGCACCCACAGAAACATAAATTTACATCGTGTTTGAAAAACTTGAGTGAATTCATCTACACGCTAAATACTTGTCATCCGGACGCTTTCAAATTAGAATCTCGCAGCATTCATCCAGAATGAACTAATCACAACGAAATATTGAAGTAAATTCTGTGTACGTTAGCACATTTGCCGCCACCATGAAGTCAGCTTCGTTTTTTCATGACATCATAATTGTTTTTTATGAATAAAAATTCGAATGCCAATATTTCTTATCGATGATCCATGTACGATTCAGTGAAAAATAACCTAAAATCAACCAACACAAAAGAGCCACCGTTGCACCATTCTCAAAAGAGCAACGCACTTGGTAAAATATGTACGTCCCGCTGAAGGGCCTAACAGGCCCCCTAAACAGTTTTGAACGTTGAAAATCAAGTGAATGGCATAAATCTATTTACAAGGCGAACAAGAGGCGCTGGAGCTGAAGCAGCGCGAGGCGCTCTCCAGGGGCTCACCTGCAGCTGCAGCTTCAGCTCCCGGCCAAGTGCCACTCGTAAGCTTCACCACGGTTGGAGGATGTGGTGGCGGCACGGTAACACGGTTCGGAGATGTAATAGTGGCACCATTACACGGTTGGAGGATGTGGTGGCGGCACGGTAACACGGTTCAGAGATGTAATCGTGGCACTATTACACGGTTGGAGGATGCGGAGGTGGCACGGTAACACGGTTCAGAGATGTAATAGTGGCACCATTACACGGTTGGCCTGTTGTAGAGTTGGAGGATGTGATGGTGGAAAAGCTATAGGGCTGGAAGATGTAGTGATGACAGGGTTACACAACTGGATGATGACAACGTGGCAAAGTTTCATCGTTGGAAGATTTGATGGTGGCACGAATATACAGTAGTGGTGTGTAGTGGTGGAACGGTTATACGGTTCCTCCATCGAATAACTACCTCCACATCTCCCTTGTGGAGGAACACGACTAGAGGGTGCGATGGAGCGCGGTGGTATCAGAGAATGTAGAGTCAAAGCACCGTTGTGCAGCGGAAGATCGGCAGTGGTAGAGAAACTGTGGAAGAGAAGAAAAAAATATTTCTAAAACATGTTGGAAATAGATTTGACGTGAAATTTTAATTACGGCTGTATATTATGAAAAAATTATTCCATGAAAAAATAGTTGCAACCGCTAGCAGTTACAAACATTCATACAATGAAGCTTGCACTAACCAACGAAATTTTGAGAGTACATACCAAATGGAATCAGAAAATGAATACCGTTTTTACGAAGTTACTGAATACAATTTAAGACACGTACGCTAAAAATAGATTCTCAGGTGTTCAGGTCAATGTACGGACCGTGAGCACCTCAACGCATCGTGATTTCTAACGTTGAAAACACAGAGAAAATTCTGAAATACCAAGTGAGGAAATAATGAGGCAGAGGAATATCACGTACAAAAAGTGATAACTGTCGGTATGAACTGTCAAATGTATGACAGCTCTCACCGTGAACGCCTTATAGGCCGCTGTGTCTCTTACTTTCAGCACCGAGCCAGAGAAGTTACAGCAAGAAGTTACCCTTATTGCCGGTGATGGAAGAGCTACACCAGAAGAATAGTACACAAAACCCAAGAATGGAATCGAAACGCGTCATCGCATATCCCGAACTAATTACGAGGACAACTTTCCCATGAATAAAGAACGAAAATATTGCTTCTAAGAATCGTACTCATGGGAGTACGACGGTTAGAACCATTCTTAATTTATTTATAAATTTATTTATGCGTCGTCGCACATCCCGAACTAATTACGAGGACAACTTTCCCGTAAATAAAGAGCGAAAATATTGCTTCCTAGAATCGTACTCATGGGAGTGCGATTCTAGGAAGCAATATTTTCCCATGTGCTGTGCAGCAGTCACGGCACATGGTTTGAACCCTTCTTAATTTATTTATAAATAAAATAATGATCTTTTCAAAGGAAAATTTTATATACCTTTATCATGAAGATATTTACTTCTCATACTTCTCCCATAACGCAGTCAGTTTAGCAGGTAGTTTACCAATTTTGATTAGTTACAAAGTACGCATTAGAAAACGTTTCGCGGCAGTCAAAAAATACATTTTCAAAAATTTGAGCACAACTACTCAAAACTTTTAGCTTGTGTACATTAACCCTACAATGACCCTCAAGAATTACGGACATCATAAATAATACAGTTTAGTCTTAAATTCATATTGTTTTGCACAAAACTTGAGTGAATATGTACACAAGCTCATGAAATGTGAAAGATTGCTTTTATATTATTTAATTCATTCAGAACATAAGTTGGTCCTTTCAGGATTAAACTGAATGAACATCCAAACAGATAGTTTTTCTTCCTACCCAGTTTCATGGCACGTACACGAATTTGACGCATTTAGCTCCAGGTGCAGCGGTGTGCACGTACGTAACGGCGCTTTAGTAGAAGTCGTTGTCAAGCTGCCTAACAAAATATTGTTTGGATGAAATTTAGTGAGTCAACGGCCAGGAACTCGTCAGACCGGCCTTAAATTGGCCATCACGCCCCTAGAGGAAGCACTTAGAATTTCGCTGAGTCAAGAATGAAGCAGAAAAAGAAAAGCGGGAAATTGCACATCAGGATTTGGAATGGTATTAATCAAGTACAATTTCCGAAAGCTCAAGTCCAGTTAAACCTTGTATGACTTACGTTTCAAACGTCAATGACCTCAAAAGCACCATGCGCTCACATAAAATCTAATTGCTTCCTTTTTAATATGTATAACCGTTTTCTTTTAATAAGTATAGATGTTTTCTTTTAATAAGTATAGCCATTTATATTGCAGCTGACGAACTCACCCGCTTAGGTCATACGGGGCTACGATGCTCACAGGTTAAAGTCACCGACCAAGTTTTCGACTCCTCTATATAGACGCGCTTGCATGACGCATCTGAGGAAATAATGAAACTTAAGAGGAACAACTCCAAGCCTTCCACCCACCGACTTCTGTGCTTCATAAATGGTACCTGGAACTCGGTGAACTTGAACTCACATGCGTTTAAATGGAGTGATTATGAAAGCATTCACATGATTGAGAGTGCTACTCACTAGCTAATCATTTGCCTTAGCACTTCTATTCGATTCGAACACGTTAAGGGAAAAGGTTTTAATTTAAGCTATAGTTCAACCACCAGAAAGTTTCAAAAAACATTAACAATTTCACCCCAGCTTAATCAAACAGCCCTATTTCGGGCTGGGCGTTCTTCTGTTCACGTTTGATTGGAGAGCTGAATACAATCGCGATGTGATCAATCATGCTATGTGATTATAAACAAAAACCCTGGAAGGATTTTCTCGAATTTCGTTATAAATGGATCCTACCCACCATCTTCTCAGTTTTTCCGTTTTTTGTATTTTTAACATGCTCTCGTTTTCCACAAATTTCTTTAGGAACGGATCTTACCCACGATCAGCGCCTTTTTTGCTTCCCTGTTTTTTTATATTAAATTAACGTATTTGCTGCCCCATGACGTACATTTGCGACGAGGGGTATTTTATCACTTTCAGCTGAACTGCTATTTAGCTGTATTTAACCCCTAAATGGTGACCTCGGGCATCTCATTCCCCGTAAATTACTTTTCCATTTTTTCCTCGTGGACTTAGACCAAGAGTCTCTTCTTCACGCCACTACGGTCACTATTCTACAGTCTAGTTAATCACCAACTTTTATCGCTAATTCTTTCAGCTAGGAACGATACTCTTTCTTATTTCGACCTGTGAGGAGTTATCGCCAGGACATATCCACTGGCACCGATATATCGGACAAACTTTACAAGGCTTTTACTAAATTTTGTTAACGGTTTTCATGCCACTACCAAATATAGTAGCAACATGTTTGGTAGCACCTAGCTTTAGCTGATGATTTTTGATCTCTTTGGAAGTGTTTGTACAGAGCTGCTGTTCGATTTAATTTCGTGAGTTCCCGGTTTTTCCGCCTCTGGTTCCTTTCACATTACTTTCGTTTCCATTTTCCTAATTTATTAGGTCTCCATGGGTAGTCTATTAAAAATGCTTCAATTTTCTTGGGCAGAAAAAGTGATTTTTATCATTCAATGAATTTTAAACGAAATCAGTGAATTTTTTAGCTTATGCCCACTTTAGACGAATTTTTATCCCACTCGCAAACCGATTTTTCAAAAAGGTACTAAAGCCCAGACTGGTTTTCTGAGTGTCTGAACTGTTTCAGACCACCGAGAGTATATTTTAACTCCAATAGAATCCTATTCAACCATGAAATGTTATGGATGACGCGCGAAATAGTTTCATTTCGCACACGGGGCGTGAACTCGCAAATCAGCACTCGACTCTGTCGCCGGGAATCCAGCCAAGAAAAGCGTAAAATGGCCTAAATTCGGTATGCACATTTGATATTTTCCGCACGAAAATCACAGGTGCTTGAAAACATCATTTGGTTCTGTAAATATTGGCAGCGCACACAAAATAAATCAACAGAAATTTAGTTTCCAAATAGTTTTTCAGATTGCTTGCAGTTAAGATTAGAACTGCTATTTTCTTCGCACCACATCCTGAGTAAAACGATGCTGTGTACGGGACTAGATGCAAATACAAGCTGACCTCAGGTATAAGTAAGAAAATCATCGTAAACAGGAAAAAATAAAGGCCACAAGCAAGAATATACGAGTAGTTCGACCTCTCTACACAAGTGGGACAAGAAATTTTGAAACAAAACGCCATATGGAAAGAGTAAAAAAAAACAGTTGTACTGTTCGATCAATAGTGGAACTGCTCTTGCACCTACATCAATTTATGATTGGAAACAATCAGCAAACTGAATCTTTCTTCCAAGAAGCGTCCTGACCAAGCCAGACACACAAAGAAAATAAATTCCTCATGAGTGTCAGGCCTTGGCACATACTAGATGATATTTTCTATGACGTGCTGGAATTGAGGGCATCAGGTCTCACCCTAATACCTGCCACAAGTTGCTAGCACTGGAACCATTCACGCGGAAGCTGCACATGCCATGTTGCAGAATTTGGGGCGCCAGACTCAATTGGCAGTCGTCGAGGAACATCGCCAGCCGAGACTGCGCGTGAACCCTTCCATTCCTGCTTTTATGTAAATGGCATTCCGAATTTGTTCTCAAGCTGGTAGATTTGGCGTGCCAAGTAAAAAATTGAGTAAAGACTGAGGTATCTCTGCAGGATTGAAAAGGTAATTAGAATTACTTTACGTAGACCGATTTAATTTTGTGGATTTCAAATATTAAAAATAAATACTGCGTAGAATCTCTAATCTCCTCGTGCTTTTCGACTGATAATTTGCTTCATGAAATTCATCTTATCATAGATGTAAAACTTTCAACATTTAACCTACAGAAACGCTGTCCCAGTATTATTTGTGGCAACGAGTCCACAGCAGACCCCAACGTGGACTGCAAGCAGCAGTGGAATGCAAGCAGCAGATCCCTCCCCTGCTTGCATTCCACTGACAAATACTGTTGAATTAAACACCATAAAAAATTTTTGAAGGTCTTAAATTATGACCACCTACGATTTAACCCGAGTAAATCGATAATAAAAACTAAGTTCGTAAGAGAAAAATTGAATTGCGAAAGGTTTGTTAATTTTACATCCCGCGATGACACACTAACGCAGACGCAGCCCACAATCTGCACTGAGCTGAAGGAAAAATGGAGACTTACGCCACATTTTATACAAGGCGAACGTTTCGTTTTGAAGCACTAGCGAAAGAGGGCAAAATCTCCCCTTGATTCAGAACTAGCAAGTTAGTGCTCAACAGGAACCGTTCCTTGATTTAGAGACTCCTTGTAATCTGGTTGTAAACAGGGGCTGTTGATGTCGTCGTTCGATTTTCGTTCAGCCAGTAATGCATTGTATATACATAATGTATGTATGTGTATAGCATGTCTTGAATGAATATATACATGTATATACATGTGATATATATACATACATTCATTTCAGATGTGCTAGAATCACCAAAATGAAATGACGCGCAGGACGTACAGTACACGTCCACAACATTGGCAGTTGAAAATACACAGCGAAATCGGTCAGAACTTACTCGCAAACACAAAAATCATTCGTCTGAAGAACGTTGTGCGACGAGCTGGTAAAAGCCTTCACGGGACGAGTAAATTGTTGCCTCGCATTAGAACGCACGCGCTGATGATAATGACTAGGTAGGCCTGCGAAATGCGTTTCCAATTAAGGCCGTAATTGCCTGCACGAACGGCCGCTTCTGCAGTGAGAAATTTTGAGGCAAAGTTACCGCGCGTCGGGGCGTTGGGCCGCCTCATTTCCCTCGTGCGAATTTCTCAAATGAATTTTGCTGCCAACTTTCGAAAAGTCTTGTATTACTCAGGCAAGACGAAATGGCATTGACGGAGAGCATCCTGCGCACGCTCTGCTGAAGGTCAGGTACATGCAGCAGCTTGTAAGACCGCTGTCCCAGAATATGCGTTTAGTTTTCGTGTTCATCTAACGGTGTACAAAAGCTAGTGGGTATGGAAACTTTTCGGAATCGAAATCGAAAAGTTTCGAAACCTATTTTAGCGTCCTTCACCCGAAGATGTTTGTGTTATGATTGTAAACAAGACTTCTGAAAATTGCTTGAAACTGCTGTCTCAGAATACATGTTTCATTTTCTTGTGTATGTTCTCAATGGTAATTGACACTGGTTTTCACAACGCGAGTGCGGAGCTATCATGGCAATGCTGATTAACGTAGTACGAGAGTGTGAATGTAGATTTGTTATGATACGCCTCTACTTTAAGATATCCATTCCTAATTGCGTTTAATCCTTGTAAAATGCAGACTTTTTTGTTCATACTCGCTATCATTAACCGTTCTATTCTTTTACCAAAATTTGTTTCAGAAGTAATAGTGTTAAGGTATGGCAATGTTCGTAGCACCTTGCATGTAGCACGATTTGAGCAACTGTTGTTCTTTAACGAAACACAGCTTTATGTACACCAAATTATCGATATTTCATTTTATGTATCAAATAACATGTCTAGTAGTATGTTCTTGTGACTTCCACCGTTCAATTTTAAGGCTGTAATTTTCAACGTGACTTCCACTCGTAATTTCAAGGTTGTAATCCCTGATCACAATCAGAAGTGTCACTTGACTTTCGCATTTTAACTTTAAGGCTGTAATTTTACTGATTAAAAACCCGATGTGCCATGCTCTGTACGTGATTGATATCGGAATAAACGATTCTTTCTTTCTTTTCTTCCTTGCAAGCGTAGTTTGCCTGCTGGCAAACACCAGTTCCTCACACAGTGCGAAGACCAGATGTTGGAACACCAGGTGTTGGACCATTAGCCTGGTAGTACGCGTATACTGCGATATAATCCGCCACGATTCCTTATTTCTTAGTTTGGTTTTAGCGTAACCATTCACATACGCATTAAAGAAATTAGGAGAAAATTCATGGGTCCAGATTTTCGGGTGCGTATTCCTAATCACCGAGACTATGCCAGAGAAGGCTGTCCGTATTAGTCGCACATTAAATAAAAATATTTTAGACGAGATTCACCACCGTTTCGAAGGTATTGGGACGCCAGTGTGTAAAGCATCACTCGTGTGTACGTATACCACGGAGCGTGCAAAAAATTACGCAGCAATGAATTTGAAGATAAACTTAGCAAAATAAATAGATTTGATAACATTCACCATTACAATGTATCACTAAAACAAAATTTATCATTCGACGGTATAATCTGTAGACCTGACAATACGACAGCCGTCTTTCGTATTGAGCGCTAGATCAGTTCCAGAAAACAATCGCTTTATCTTCTTTTTGCTCTCAATACCACGCTTTATTCGTTTTTCGGAAGACAAATATTTTACATAGTATTTGATGCTAGCTCTAGTTGATACCGCTCTATACTATTAAATGCTTGCTATAGTTGAAACTTTTCTGCGCAAGGACAATAGAGAGCGTTGTTGACTGGGACAGATCCAGAGTTCCATTCAGGGCGCGTGTGTACTGAGATTCTAATCAACTTGATCACACTCTAATCAATCTATGCGAGGAAGGCACCACCATGGCGAGCCTTCAGCAACGACTGAACACATTTCAAAACGTGGTGTAGATGCATGCACTCGTGACATATTGGACAGTGGTGAGCATTAAAAAACAATAATGATATTATCGATGGAATGACATAGTTGGTCGCTCAGTGGACGGAGTGCGGGATGTGAACGTGTCCGGTGAGGGGAGTACAGCACGTATGGGCGACTGAAGAAGGTACTAATAATGCCTTTGTGTAGACTTTGTTTCTGGAAAAATGCTAGACGGGCAGGGACGTGGAGAAAAAAGTATCAGGCTTGTTAAGAAACGAACGCACTCGAAGAGAGATGAACTACATTAATAGTGGAAAAAATTGAACTGGATTTAAAAGCGTCATTCCAACCTTTCATTTCAAGTATATAAATCCAAACATTCGTAAACGATATTCACCCAGCGTTTAACTTTTCGCTCAAAGCCAGTCGGACAATCTGATTTTGGCGCTAGGTAATTAAATACAGTGAGAGCTAAAAGCTGTTATATATAGAAGTGTTGTCCAAACGCGGGTTATGAGTATCAGATAGTGAATGTACCACGGCGGTAATTTGTTTCACCCGCTTCTTTGGGGTAACATTGAACTCGTCCAAAGAAGGCGTGAAAATGCGGAAAATATGAGACCCATTGCAGTGTGTGGGATCGGGCGATGCCTGAGAAATAACAATAATCTAATTAAGGACTAAACGCTTTGAATAACTATGGATTGCAATTTTTTTCCAACTTATCCTACATGCAAAGGAGACGCAATCATTCACGCATAAAAATAAAAACTAGCTTACAGACCTCCGATAGTTAAATAATTCGAGCAAATGAGAGGAAGTTCTAAGCTTCACGGTAATTATTTCCTCGAGGCACCGAGTCGCGCTTACACAACTGCTTCTCGTGTAGCCATGTAAGCAATCTGTGGATGTTATGATTGCAGGGGCGAGAGGGAGCCATGACGCAATGAAAGCAATCAGTGGATGTTATGATTGCAGGGGTGAGAGGGAGCCATGTAACAATGAAAACAATCTGTGGATGTTATGATTGCTGGGGCGAGAGGGAGCCATAACATAACGAAAGCAATCTGTGGATGTTATGATTGCAGGGGCGAGACGGAGCAATAAAAGAATGAAAGCAATCAGTGGATGTCATGATTGCAGGGGGCGAGAGGGAGCCATAAAAGAATGAAAGCAATGAGTGGATGTCATGATTGCAGGGGGCGAGACGGAATCATGAGACCTAAACTTTGCAGTTTAGATCTCAGCGAGTTTGCCAGAACTTAGGCATCTTTTTCTACATCAGAGGGAAAACCGTTTAGTATTTACGAAACATCGCAAAAGACAGGAGCTGAATCATGTTGAGTTACGATTGACATGGGTATAGATTCATAACAGCGTTCAGAAAATCATTTTTCCTGAGCTACGTCGTTCGACATCTGAAGCGATTTTTTCAGCTTAACGCGTCTGGATGCGAAAACAGTAAAAGCAGAGACAAAGATTGCTTCAGTGACTCTGATAATGCCATACCGCAAGAGAAGGGACCATTTACAGTAGTATGGACTGTAGAAAACGGAGAATCGAAGCACAAGGTCGGTGCTGACTCCACAAGGCCCAGCCAATTCCACATGGCCCAGCCGACTCTCGAAGTTCCGCTGACTCCATACTTATAAGTTGAACTTCACTCCGACGCGCAACGTTTGGCATCATCCTGTAACTCAGATGTTCGGAAACACTTTAAAGTTTATCGCTACCTTGGCATGTATTGCCACGGTGCGAAAAGGTCCATATGAAATTCTCTGTACGTTCTTTTCATTTAACTGACTTCCTAAGGGTGATATCTGCACCCCAGTTGTCACTACCACTACATTCGGGGATACCATCGTATGCGGATACTGAATTGTCTTTCAATAGATCTTGACTTTACACTATTCGAATGAAGAGAGATCTTTGTTGTCCGCGTGAAACTCCCTCACTAGTTCTACGTGACTTTCCACTATGGATTGTTAGCTGAACATACGCATTCGCAAATCTGTGTTCGAAATCCTTCAGTCTCAAACTTGCTTACATTTCAGTAAATTTTACATAGTCTCGTGGAGCATACAATCTCAAAAACGAATAAAAATTTCGGCTGAAGAAGAAAGCTTGCATATCATGAAAAATTGTATTCTTTCTTCCTCGATCACCTGCTCAGGAGGGATGGTGGCAGCGATCCTTTATTTCTCGGTCCTTAAAACTACGTCAGGAAACTAATTAGGGAGCTTAAAATTTTTTTTTTCAATATTTAACCGCAATGTTTGCTTAATGTGGCAATCACCTCAGTGAAACTCGGTAAAGATTTATGGGCACCACAAAAATGTGAATTTCAGAGTCCCGCTCGACACAGCTAGCACCAAAAATATGAAACATAGCCCCACCACGGGGCGAGAAGGTGCGCCGAGAAGAAGATACAAAAAACAAAAGGTATTCGTGCAAGTAAATCGGTTGCATGGTACAGAGAATGTGAATTTCAAACCCCAGATATAACCCTATAATTTGCGACGTTCATTTCTCGATAACTGTTGCAAATTCATTAAATGCTAGTCATTAGGAGGTAATTTTCATCGTAAATCAAGTATGAATGAGAAATATCGTTCAATTACTGCAATAAATGCGATTTCGCACAACGCATGATTAGACGTCCATGAAATACCAATTATCTAATTTTAAAAAAAGGTTTGCGTCACTTCTACATCACACTTACAATTTATTCGGTACAATAATGCAGAGGCACTGTATAATCAATAAATCATCTATTGCTATTTCCTTCCGTTACCATTTTTTTCCGGTAGTATTGCCTTCAAGTGAGCACAAAAATGCACGCTATACATAACGGATCATCGCAATCGGAAGCACAGGCTTGTCAATTCCGCTACGAGCAGCGGCCAATGCCCCCAGCGCTACCCTGGGGTACGAGAACAAGACGAGGCAAGGCATGAACTTACGAAAACAATCTCCTTCAGTTCTCGCCCCAAAGGGCTACTTCTCATTTCCCTGTACTCAGACGTGAGATAGTAACTTCTGAGCGACAAACAAATTGACAACTTTAGTGCTTTGCGAGTGAGGGCCATTTCTGAGCATATTTTAGGTTAGAGCCATACGGCACCCGAAGATATACCTTCCGGAGCTCCAGAAATCTGGCCGCAGTCCGGAATATAAAAACGTTGTCATCATTTGCGCGCTGATGAACCCAGTATTTTCTTGGTTGCAACATTTGCCTGTCGTGACAGCTAGCATCAGTTCAGGCGGCAGCTGGTCTAGTTATGACTCGCCCATTTACTTAACGAAGTCGATCATGGCTCTATTTTCGCAGATTTGATTTGGCTGCAAGTACGGCTCGTATTGCTATATTTGTCTTCATCAAGCAAGTTATGACGCAGCAGGTCCGAGCAAACAATAAAACTCGTCGCTGCGAGCTGCTACCCTTGCACCACATGCATCCTTGAATAAACAGAGACGGAAATAATTTCAACTGTCATGTGCGACGAGTTACAAATATTTCTAATGTAACAGGTTGCCCTCGAATATCTTGAGTGTGACGAGTTACCCTCGGATATTCTGAGTCTGACGAGTTACCCTCGAATATTCTGAGTCTGACGAGTTACTCTCGAATATTCTGAGTCTGACGAGTTACTCTCGAATATTCTGAGTCTGACGAGTTACTCTCGAATATTCTGAGTCTGACGAGTTACTCTCGAATATCCTGAGTCTGATGAGTTACTCTCGAATATTTTGAGTCTGATGAGTTACTCTCGAATATTTTGAGTCTGACGAGTTACTCTCGAATATTGAGTCTGATGAGTTACTCTCGAATATTGAGTCTGATGAGTTACTCTCGAATATTTTGAGTCTGACGAGTTGCTCTCGAATATTGAGTCTGATGAGTTACTCTCGAATATTTTGAGTCTGACGAGTTACTCTCAAATATTTTGAGTCTGACGAGTTACTCTCAAATATTTTGAGTTAGGCAACCTACTCTCAGTTATCAAGGACTCGCTCTCAAAAAAATGGTAGAAATTTAGTCTGTGAATCATGTCAACAACTGCACAAGAGCAGGTATGGTAGAATTCAACAAGCAAATGAAAAAAACGAAATTCACAGTCCAACAAAGTAGAAAGAATTCAACAGACGCAAATCAGGTTTCTCGAATACCTAAATTAATAACCGTGGTTCCTATCGTGTTAACGCTTAGATATTTGCAACAACTTGAGATATTTCTAAAGGAAAAATTAAATTAAAAAAGGAAGTAAAACAATGAAAATTAACGATGAGTTTCCAAATAATCAACATCAACATAATAGCCCATGAACACGCTAAAATAATTCTAGGATGTTCGAGAAAAAAATGGACGTTTTCCACTCACAGAAAAGTCGGTGTGTTAGAGAACTTACCCGAAGTCGACGACTCTCTCACCCGAAATTTTTAGAAATTTTTCGTGGCAGTTAAATGGTTTTAGCCTATTACCAGCGTCGGAACTGTACACTTACACAGAGCCTTCAGAGCTCCGACAACTTTTTGTCGCGCTTCATTATTTGGTTGCTGTGCTTTTGCTGTACATTTTGGCTGCACCTTTGATGCAAAATTCTGCGCAAGTCTCTACCGGCGGTGAAGATGACGTACTGTACTGACGGCTTCAAAACATTCAGAATTGCTGAGGGACACAATCGCTTGGAATGGGTAAATGGAGTAACTGAGGCATATATAGAGGATTATTAACCCAGAATGGGATCTCATCATGATAGAAAATTCTTGGAAACAAACAAAAAGTACAACAAAGACATGAGTGGCACATTAACACGTTCCGTGCGTTTGCAAGCTGATACTTATGCCGTTCCATAAAGGAGGTTGAATTTAAATTCAACCACACTTTCGCGCTGTGAATTAAATCGGACATGCTTTCCTACTTTTTTCTCCCTTTCTCTCTCAACTTAGAAAATGATATTCAGTTATTTTAATTTATGAGAACACAGTAAACGCGAATAGAACGAGTGTTAGCGCACTGGCAAAAGATTCGGCTACAGTCGCTTACACGGTCCCCACGTATTGGTCCACCAATGCAGCAATCCAACCCTGTTCCCGCTGTGCCAACACTCACTGTATTTTGGTTCCATAAAACTCTTGTATTTGAATTACTAGAACATCTCAATACTGTTAATCCGAGTAAAGTGAGAAAAAAAGCAAAAGTATACTATCATGTTTAATTTCAAAACACGAGAGTATCACCGAAGTCAAGTTCGGCACCCATGACAGAACAGCTTAGATGTAAGGATTCGTACGTAAGAAACATGTCGATTGGTACACCGATTGACCAAGACGCTGGGAGCGGGTCGAGGGCATCAACAAATTTCAGACGTTACGAGAGTTGGATTGGTATACATTTTCATCCAAAAAAGAGAAGAATTCGAAAGAATCTGATAAAAATACACACTGAGGTGTGAAAGTGTCAGAAAACTTGTGAAAGTGTCAGAAAAAAATAAAATTTGTCGACAGAACAAACAGGTTCAATAGAAGCATAAGCAACTTTGAAATGCCGGTCGATCTCCCTATCCATAAACGCACCACGTCTCAATGAATGTCATTCCAGGCGACAGAAAATTATGAGAGCGCAGAGTCGTGTATAAGAAACAAAGCTACAGTGGCATTCTCTTCAACACATTCCTTTACTTTCATCATAGATGGTTAAGCGATTGAAGGGTACGCGTGCTTAATTTCGAACTTCAAATTTGTGAGCCCATACTTCAATGGTCCAGTAACTTTCGATCACTGACACAAATGTCAAAACATAGGCACGTTAAAAAAATGTCGCACTTATTTTCGTGGTATATAAGCAGCACAGCGTTCATGGCGCTCTGTGACTGCGAATGATAACGGAATGGTTTCTAGAGCACATCATAAGCAAACCAGCTCCGTCACTGGAGGGGTGTCCGTCACTGGAGGGGTGTCCGTCACTGGAGGGGTGTCCGTCACTGGAGGGGTGTCCATCACTGGAGTGTTGTCCGTCACTGGAGGGGTGTCCGTCACTGGAGGGGTGTCCGTCACTGGAAGTTCCAGTGAGCAGCAGTACAGGTAGGCGGGGGAACAAGGAGTGGGTTGAGCACCATCTCTGATTTATCTTGTTTTAAATAATCGAGAGCGATTTCTTTAATAATCCTACATACACGAAAGAAAGAAAAATCGTTTATTCCCATATCACTCACATACAGAGCATGGTACGTCGGGTTTTCAATCAGTAAAATTACAGCCTTAATATTAAAATATGAAAGTCAAGTGACACTTCTGGTTATGATCAGTGACTAAAACTTTAAAATTACGGGTGGAAGTCACGTTGAAAATTACAGCCTTAAAATTAAAATATGGAAGTCGCAAAGGAACTTCTGATTGGGATCAGCAAAACTACAACCTTGAAATCACGGGAGTAATTACAAGTGCCATTTGAAGCTCATATGACCTCGAACACCGAATCTAAAGAGAATAAATTGTAAAAAATCTACTTCGTAATCCACGAATATTTGTCCTAAATATTTCTTTGGTGATTAAATTTTCCATTTTAACGCATTCAAAACCCGTAAATTTTGGCGATGCGCTTTCAAAATTTTACTCTCACATGTCTCGAATTCCGGTAGAGCTTTGAGACGCGTTTATTGTGTTTTACTTTCAAATGTATCGTACATTACCCGTAGAATTTTGCGTCGCATTCATGGTATATTACTTTCAAATGTACCTTACATCACTCATAGATTTTAGCGATGTGATTACAGCCTTTATTTCCGAAAGTGTCGTACATGACCAGTAAATTTGAAAGTTTCGGGAACTCCGAGCAGTTGCAAGGCAGCACAAACACTGTGTTCTTCAACCGACCTTAAACTTGGGACCCTAACGCAACTGCTGACGGTTCTGGAGTGCAGCTCGCAGCTGAGACGGAGCTAAATTGGGGTCCTGAAAGTTTTCTCATGTGCTACTCTTTCTTCATGTCGAGTGCCCGCTGACTTCCATGCACTTACACTGCCCAGCCCTGAAATAATCCCGCTGCGGAGAGACCAAGGAAGCACTGAAATAAAAATTTCCTACGTTTCACGTCGAACAATTATTTTCCTTACATGGAGAAAAGTTGGATCTGCAACTCCGTTTCGAAATCATAACATATAGGTAGCGGTCTAGCAACAAAAAAAAAACGCCTTATAATAGAATTAGGTGGGGTTATACCAGCATTACGTTTGACGACTGAATAACTATTTTTCAGTCATAGAAAAGTCTTTTTAGTCATTGTTCATCAATTCAGCATAAAACAGCGGTCTAGACTCTAGAGAATGCACATTCAAATGGACAGATTGCGTTGGTTAATTAACACACACAAAATTTCAAGTGAACTAGTACTAGGAGTAGTGAGGATCACAGTGCTTCGGTGACTCAGACTATTTTGCACCGAAAGAGAAGGGACCATTAGGTATAGACCAAAAGAACGGGGAATCTATGCACAAGGTGTGCTCCCGCACAAGGTGTGTTCCCGTTTAAGGAGTGTTCTCACACAAGATCCCTTGCGCGTATAAACAGCAAGGTAAAGAAAAAGAGGAAGAAAAGGTAAAAAATAATCAAAAAGAAGGTATGAAAATAGAAAGAAGAAAAGGAGCTCGAAAGATAAAAGTCCCAAAGGCCTAGTTAAAGCTGAGGTAACCTAACAATGCCCCCCCGGGGATACTAGTCCACATAGTGCTAGACATACCTATCTAATCTAACCCTACTGCTCAAGGCCCATCCTATGTCCCCTGAGGGGAACTTCACGCGAAGCGAATACATTCGAGCACACAGTGCTCAAAAACTTATCCGCTGCTTCAATATACATGTATAACTTATTTATTAAACACTTTAGAAGCCATCCATACTATATAAAATTTCAGAGATAGATACGAGGAATAGCGATCAAAGTTACTTAAAATACTGAGATTTAGTTTCATATGAGCCTTGCAGCATCCATTGAGAAACGAAGAATATTTTTCCTCTAAAAAACAATCACTGCTTTACTATGTTAAATTTGTCAAATCGAGGCAACCTTGCATCTTACTGGATATCAAATAACATGAGTATCATTTTAAGTATCAAAAGTGGTCAACACTCTTTCCCAGTTAACCAAATACCCATTTACGCTTTTTTCGAGTGTTCCACTTGCATAAGCTGTTAATTTCAAGTAAAATGACTGAAATTTAATGGGTAGAAAAGACGTCTGGGAAGCTGAAAATAATTTGAATCTGGCAAAATTAATTAAGACCCGAAGCGACAGCGCTCGAATATGAAGTTTGCAGAATAATATGACCGTCAGGCACGAGAACATGTAAAATTCAATCCACGCAAGATGCTGTTCCACGAGTACTTATGAATCAACTTCAGGTAACGCAAGCACCAAGAAAAGCTACCGTTTTTTTTTCATACAGTCACCTCTGCCCCAGGTGAACGCTAATATGCCCTTTTTTCCGCGAGCTACTCCTTAACAACTGCACTCAGGATCATTCCCATTTGCGAGGAGTGCCCAGTATGTCGATGCTTTCAAGTTCAAACTCGCCCGTAAACGCAGAAACAGCGCACACGAATCTACAAATTCAAGGTTACTTAGTTCATCGATCACATGAAAGAATTTAATCAACCTTCAGATGAAACTCCATAAAAAAGGCGTTTTGATCGAAAATTGCATGGAGGCGCGCAATATTTAGTATGTATGAAATTTTAGTGAACAAACAGGCTTTGCCCTGCTGAGACATTTTGCTTTTGCCGGCAAGTTTGCTGCTTTGTCGATCTGCCCGCGCAGCCCGAGCACTCGTGATGGTGTAGGAGAAAAAATAAAAATTTAAGAATAGAATCGACATGCTTAGGTGTTTTTGGTTCAATGTCGATTCGCTTCAAGAACCTAGGAATTTCTATTGTGTTACACAATGAGGAGCAGAATTGGAAATGTGTGTCCCTCCCCATAAGCAAGAACCTGACGGCACTGAAGCCATGTATAAATGAAAACTCAGCAACCGTCGAGTTTAATGTCGTACAGTAATTTTAGAAAGTCGTGCAGCAGGGTCCAACGAAAAGCCTAGCAGAGAGAAGCCTAATGCAACAAATAAAATATTTATGCGTGGTCATTACGGGCTTTGAAGACGTTTCATAAAATTGCAAAACTCTTTCCCAGCTCCTCAAAATATTCCTATTTTAGATTTCATATTTCATTTCTGCCAATGAAAAGCCTCTCCTAGTGCAGCAATTTCGAAGCCAGGCCGTTCTGTCATCAGCCTACTCCTTACAGCTCCTGGTTTCAATTGTGGAGTATAATGCCACACAGTAGAAAATTTTGCATCAGTAGTGCTTAGCACGTTGACCACTATTCTCTGTACAGGAAAAATTTCATGTCGACAAATATCTAGGTTGTGAATTTAAAAACTAAGGATTTTGTGTTCTCAAATTAGTTTATCCTACTAATCATCCTTCTAATTTCAACAAGCATATTCGAGCCAAGGAAATCAATTTCATTAAAATTTTGAAATTTGTACTCACAAATGTTAGTGCTGTGGTTACATAAAGTTAGGTATGACGGTCGAGTGGACCATAGGTGGCGGCGGCGCACGTCGCAGTCTAAATGTTAATTCGACTCCGAGAGGAGAAAATTTTACTCATTCATGATATTTAACACGTGCAAAACGAGCGTCAGGCTTCAAAGCCATATAAAAAAAACATTGCTACTTTCGTTTGTTAGTAGATTGAAGGATTTGCAGAGACGCGCACCATTGTTCACTCCGTCACTGAACATTTAAACCTAGAACATAACTTATCGAGATCTCGAATGACGCTATCAGTTTAGCCACGCGTTGCAAATCCTGGTCAATGGAGCCGTCAGGAAAAAGGAACTCTGTCTTCCTGTGTGATAGATAACTTTAAAATCAGGCACACTCGTACAACTCGATGAGAGGAAAACATTTTCTTCGCGTGATTTTTTTGTTTTAGTTTTCAAAAAACTGAGTTATTTATAAAAATGTACGCTTCGAAGAATTGTCAAAACAATTGAAGGCCAAAATTTTTCACTTCAAAACGGGATTGGTCGTTTTCGATCCGTTTTAGTGCAAGGAACCAAACAAAGTCATAAAATTTAAGAGAAATGCAACGTCAAATATTTACAAAAAAAATATTATTTTAATCCCACTTTTCAATAAATAGGTTTGGCACGACTTC
Organism: Orchestia grillus; assembly: GCA_014899125.1. NCBI lineage: Eukaryota > Metazoa > Arthropoda > Malacostraca > Amphipoda > Talitridae > Orchestia > Orchestia grillus. Next base: position 4,850 of record VOMN01098475.1, on the reverse strand, counting down.
AAAATTTTAAAATACTTTTTTAGACAAAATCCGGCGTCGAATAATCTAAGTTTCATTTTTGTAGGTCAAAACTCTAAGAGATGAAATCCCTTAAACTCTAAACAAAACTATTTAAGGAGAAACAAAAAAAAGAAAAATGTTTAATTTTCATGGAGCTCCGTACCACTCACAAGCAAAATGCGTTTTTTTAAATGTTCTAAAATAAGTTTAAAATTATATAAGTGTTGTGACCGCTGCACTGCACCTGAGTCGTGAGAGGACGCTGTGTAGGGGGATTTTAAAGCGGGACCGCAGACTGGGCTGGTCTGAGGCGAGCGTAAGCTCCTTCTTATACGAGTCACGTGCCCGTTTTCAGGGCAGTGGTCTCAGCACTCGGTCAGAAGCATTCTAAATTGATTTGAAAATACAATAATGCAGCATCTGAAAGCAATTACGATGTATATTCATCGAAATTATATTTTTTCTCTCTGCATTCGCCCATACCGCAATCAGTTTTACGTGTATAGTTTTCAAATTTTAATGTTATAAAGTATGTACCTATGAACATTTTGCAATAAAAAGATCATTGTTAAACAATTTAACAAAACTTCAATCGACAGTCCCACTAATTTTCACTTTTCATGAAGGTAGATGTTTTTTTTGCTCTCACACACGTACTGTCTTACTATCTATGTTCCGCAATGAGATCACGAACGCATGAGATATCGTAATAGAATACATAGGTTCATTTTTTAAATCCAGTTTCAGGAGCCTCGTTATTGAACTGTCATCTCGTTTTCGTAACATAAATTTCAGTAACAGGACAGTATTTCTCCACCGAGTCTCATTCATGAAACAAGTAACTAACTAGTAACTCATATCTGTAAATGGACAAGATATGCATATGTATAAACTGACCACAGTATCGAGTTAAAATTTGTAGTATTCAGTACGAACTTATTTTGCAGAAGTAATCTGTGGCTTGAATATTGAAGTTAGAAATTCTCTCTCGCAAGTTCGATCGTATGAGGGAAAGACAACAGACGGTCGCCGTGACCATCAAAGGCGCAATTGTGAAAAAATTTGTGGACCGCCGAGCTGTATGTTCATTAAAATTTGTAAAATATAATTTCCACAGCCTAAATTTTGTTTACCCTGACATGAATTCACATCAACAACAAAACCAAAAATGTACTATACCTAATTCGCCATTTTTATGACGGAGGTTAACAGTTCCCACAATCATTTCAGCAATCTCGCCCCTCTATCCTTCACTTTGGCCTCACTTCGCCTCTCGCAGTCTGACACAACGAGACCAAAAACAACTGAACTCCGTAATTTTTTAAACCTAAATCCTCGACATTATTGCCTTCCGGGTGTAAAAACGACACCCGGAAAGGTTCAGTCTTGTCGAGATTTTCGTGCTATGCAATTCGCGTGCACCCATCATTCTCAGCAGGAAATTAAATTCAGCCGAGAAGCGAGTTTTTTTTTCCTTCGACAAGACGATTACAGGTTGAGGGGGGTTTTAGGAAGCATGCATGAGAGAACAATTGCGCACAAAATAAATACATTTGAAATTAATATATTTATTGACCGCGAAAAACGAGCTGCCGTCTGCCGAGTAGCCCTGAGAGTTCAAGTGTTCACCACCAACACTTTGAAATACTGACCAAAAAGGACTTGATTAGAACTATGTATATCTCAAAACGTAGCTGCAGCAATGAAAGGGAAACATTAATTTTATTCAGGAAATTGAAAGCCGAAATAAAAACGAAAGGACGCAAAACTATTCTACTCTCTATATTTAAAATAAAACAACCATTCATCAACTATATAATAAAATCACGGCAATAAAACTTCGTTGAGCACCTAATTAGTCACGAGAAAGTATTCCCCATACATGTTTTTGCCGACGTGACTCATAATTATTTCTTTTTTTCATTTACATGCATCAAAAATCATTCAGAATTCACCTCATTATTGCCAAAGTGAAGACTGAGGAGATGATGGCTCACTAGCTTGAGGTGCCTGCCGGCCAGTTACAGTTGATAAGAATACATTTCTAATAGAGTAGTAGATAGTAACAGTGGTATACTGAGGATCGGTGCGCTTTAGTGACTCAGACTATGTAGTACCGAAAGAGAAGGGACAACTTAATATGGACTGCAGAAATCGGGAACTCTATGTACGAGGTGCGTTACAGCTCGTACATATATTCATTGTAATAGCTAATAAATAGAGAAAATATTCTTGCGCTGTACTCGCTCTTTTCAACCACAGTGTTACTTCAACAATCACAAGAAGTCAAAATTTGATGAAGTATTTCTTATATAAAATATTCGAACCTACACCCCCCCACACACACATACACGCACATTAACCGAAAAATAAATGTTCCAAAACATCTAATTTCTAAAGAAATCGTCAAGACAGAAATCTTCGAACCTGTTGTATGGAACCTCACTTCTGTCATTCACAAAGAAAAACCAAATGAACCCTGGGAAAACTATTACCGATTTCCCATGAGCATATCACGGAAATTAAGCTTATTAAGTTAGGACAGAATGCAATCCACATTCACTTGAAAGCTAAAACTCCCATACGTGGTGTTTGAAACTGAAACAAACAGATTTCGCGACATCAAAATGCAGATGCAACGACACTTCGTTACGTTTTTTCTAGGTTAAAAAGGAGAAACTCCGCACGTCTCCGTGAGTTAAACCTCGAGCCGCGACGGTCTTGATGCGTCTCCTTGTTCCTAAAAAATCCAGACCGAACCATAGAACAGGATTGCAGGAGCTCGCAACTTTGCTCTCGTACATAGACAAACGCCCAGCTGAAATTTCGGCCACACCTGCATTCAAACAAACAAAGCGACATTTCTAAATTAGATTATGAGGAGAAATCAAACCGAAATTGCATCGAGTGATTAATAGCCAAGGAATCCGAAAGTGAATAACTACAATATGAACAGAATATAATAAATCAGAAAAGAATATGGCAGCAACAGCAAGCGGCGTGGTCCATTCTTGGAATCGCATTCCCAAGTCTTCTGTTGTCCAACGTCAAAATTAATATATCATGACTACATCGTATCACACCATCAATACGTTGTCTGTCGCGCAGACTGAAACCGAAGACATAACATAAACGTTAACAGTTTTAGGCAATGCTTCAGTGATTTTCATAAATTCAATGGCAGAGACCATTTATGAATGATATTCAGGAATTGAATCATTTATGTGGTCCCTGAAAATCTCGATTGGAAATAAAAAGGGAATGCATATTTATGCACCACATACGGAAATTGTATTTCCAACCAGTACAGTAGAACCGTTTTGTGAAGCAGGGCGAGGAGAAACAGCTCTCGTGACCTACTGGGTGAAGATACAAGTGTGAGCTGCGGCCCTTGTGTCTGGATGGAGAGAAGCTATCGTGGCATGGAGTAGACGCGTGAAGCAATATGGAAGTTAGCTCAACTGATGAGTTTCCCATCTGGGAAAGTTAACATGATCTCTACTTTAGTCGGCATTTGAAGCGGAGTACGCGGTAAAAATAGCGTTAGATAACTCATGGCGAATGTAAGTTTCTTGCACGAACTGATTGCTGACGAGCAGATGGGAAGAAACGTTCAGCTTCATGGTCGGTAAAAACAAAGCCACATCCTATTGCAAAAATGAAACTTGTTACCATGACCTGGATCTTCAGTTGTCACAAAAATTTTAAGCAAAAAGCAATATTTTGAACCACGTCCAAACGTATCTCAAATGACCAAAACGGACAAAATTCCTCCCGGTGCGCAATGGGTTCTGATGTGCAGTTGAGAAACAGTTCATCTTCTTAAACTGGTTGTCGATTAAAATACTGCTGCTAAGACAAAATCCCGATTTTCCCGCAGTGGAATCACAAACCTTGGCAAATTTGCCACTGCCCCAAAATACCAAGCCCTGTAGCATGCACGAAGCTCAATACCCTGCAGAGATGAGCGGGAGCTACGAGCGGAATTTTATTCCCGTTCAAGGGCATCGTCTGACGGAACCTATTTATTTACGCCCCAAATTGCCTCTAAGACCCGCCGCAGTTTGCTCAGCCTCGTGCACGCAGGAAAGAGTCTCCTAAGCGACAAGCTCGATCAGCCTCAGGCCCGTCGTAAATTTTTTGAACGGGCTCACCAGTTACCGTAAAGCTTGGCTGTCAATGTAAAAGTCTAACATGACAGGGCAAATAACTTTGCAAGTCCATACCGTGATCAAACGAAATGGCGCTGACTCGGAACAGCGGCAGCGCATTTGCCAGAAGATGCGTCAATTTCAGAGCTGCCCCTCTTCCAGGAACGACACGATTGCTTGAGTCACTCTAGCACGCATTCGATTCAAGTTGACGACTCGCCATGAAATCCAAAGAGCGGGCGACTGAGAATTTCCCTCGACTCAACTCCACTTCGTGAAATGACGGTTGCTCTGAATCTGTTCGACTTTTCACATCGAGTATTTTCTGTGCACGCAGATACAATGCATGTTCAATCGGCGAAACGATACCATTTTAACTGACAGTAATTTTTGCCAGAAAACCCCAAAAATTCAGAGCGTGAGAGAAGTGCATTGCTTCATCCCAGCGCAAACTGTTACACCTCCATTCAGAGATGTAAATGAAATTACAGTCAATGAAAACCCGTGTGGGGAAATAAAAGAATTTTAAAATGTCCGAAGGAATAATTACTGTTGCAGCGACGTTCGTAAAAGAATGAGCTTTTGCTCTACACCAGTAACAACAGCATAACAACCAACTCAAACCTTCTATTAACGAGGTGGGACAGGCGGGGAGTGGGGCTGGCGGGGAGGCGGGAATGGAAGTGGAGGGAGTGGAAG
>VOMN01098472.1:0-17116 GCA_014899125.1 Orchestia grillus | reverse complement strand
ACAATTTTTTGTGAGCTATTTTTTCAAATATCTTACTGAACGTCAGTAGAACAGAAATTGGTTTATAATTATTTAAATACTGTTTGTCGCCGTTTTTAAAGATTAGAGTTACTCTTGCTACTTGCACAGTGTTCGGGAAGATTCCAGTGGAAAAAGATTTATTGACCAGATCATCTAGAATGGACGAATTTAGGTCTGCAATGGATTTTAATAATGTTACGGTAAACGTTTTAACTACGTTTGACTTGTCTTTGAAATACTCCCGGGACGCGTGCTTGTTATTGGGATAGGTGGGTCTGTGTACTTGGTCAATATGGGCGTTTGTGTGCGGTATGATAAGTAGTGGTTTGTGGTCAGGTGCTAGGAGGTCACTTCCGCTCCCCATGTGATCTTTTGTAATAGCGTTGTAGAGCAGAAAATTATTTCAAGGGATGTGGCGCTGCGATCAGCTTAGTGTTGTATGTGTGAGGCAGTGACAGTGTCATTAAGTATGTATAATTTCCTCTCCCAGGATCAGATCCGGGAGGGTTGTTAAGGCTTGAAGTGTTGGTTTATAACGTGGGCGAAGAGTAGGTGAGTTTGATGGGAGGATGTCAGTGTTGATGAGTGTGATCTGCTTGTTGCGTCCTGTCTGTATTTGTAGTGCTTAAAAATCTGTGTGTCTGTCTGCGCCTGTAAGTGTTCTGATGTTATTTCAATGAAGGCTATTTTGTAATGTATGTATGTTATGATGCCACCACCTCCGTCTTGGGTTTGTCGATCTTGTGTTATTAATGATTAGTTGGGAATGTTGGGTGTTTTATGTATGTTTTGAGTTTTGTTTCTTGTAACATCGCTACATTATATGTATATTGTGAGAGTGCATGAAATGCTTAAGCTAAACTGGGTTTTGCGCGTAGACCGTCAATGTTTATTTGTATAATGTTTTGTCATCGGCTTCTCCTGTTAGTTGTGAATGCTCAATTTAGTGATGTTGGTTGCGTTGAAAGTGTTGACAATGGCGGTGGAGGCGGCGGTGTTGCTAGTGCAAGTGGTATTAGCGGTGTTAGAGGAGATGGTAAAGTGTAATTTGCATTTTTTTGAAGTGGTGAGGAGCAGGCCCGAACAAGATACAGTTGATGTTGTGTGTGGGGTGTAGTTTGTTGGCTGTTGTGTTATCGGGGGAAGGTGATTGTGTTGTAGTGTTTGTTTGAGTTGTGGTTGTTGTACTGGACGTATTGAATGAAGTGGTGGGGCATGTTATACATGTCCATGTATTTGTATAATTTATAATTGTGTTGATGGTGGTGTACCAGAGATGGTACCATTTGCCACATTGACTGTAGAGAACAGAGCCACCACCAGCGCGAACAGATGTAATTTATTTGGTGCATGTTTTACATGTGTATGTGCGGAGACCTGGGTTATGTTTCATGTCTCCGGCTAGCAGTAGAATAAATGAGTTAGTGGCCTGGTCACTAAGCCCCATTACTGAAAAAACACTCCGGATGAACACACAGGGTGGCGCCACTATGGACGCTGCACCCTGGAAAAACTTTCTTTCGTCGGTTTCCCGGTTAGGCTGTTTGAGGGAATTTGACGCTCCTGGAGGGGACCCACGATGGCTAAGACGCTTCAGCATTGGTGGGTGGGTGAAAAGTAGCTTGGAATTTATGACATGAGATAAAAAGTAGGCTAAAATTTTGACATAGGATAAGAAGTGGGCTTGAAATTATGGTATAAAATCAATAAAAAAAATTTCTGATAGCATCAATGTAAAAAATATGTAGGGAAGAAGCTTTACTTACTTTTGCTAATAAATCTTCAAAAACTTTAAATTTCTTCAAAGTCTTTCATAATCAAATAATGTACGTGACTAAAAATGTTGTTTAGTCACACCAAAGCGATTTCACTACCAGGTCTTAACCTTAGACTGATAGATAACAACAAAATTTTATGTTAATTACAATGACGTGCTACATGCTTAGTGTTGGATAGTTGCGTGCATTGTAGCACGCAAAGTCATTTCGTTATCTTAGAACTTTAAATGAATGATCTAGCCCTTATCATTCCCGAAATATGAAACATAGAAATAACACGAATCTGCCCATACGTAACTAACTTACCTGAAAGAGAGATATGTTCACGAATTTGAATACATTTGATACTATGCTATTCTACCGTGGACATTCGTTCCCGAGCATGAATGGAAATATCCTACTTTTTGGCTTGGGGGTGTGAGGATGTACATCGACATGCACGAAAACATTCAAAAATGTCTCCAAATGTTCATGGTAGGATCTACGCTGATTGGATCGTTTGTGACAGCGATTGAGGCGCAGCCCGCCACTCGTCTCTGGCCTCTTGTATTGTGTTTTACTGCCGCTGGAAAGCATTATGATACTCACATGTGCTGTTATATTACCGATGGAAGAAATACATTGTTCTATTATTTATCCAGTACTATTTAGTATGGTTTCTGTTATCTAGGTAAGCATTACATTCCCACGTACCTCTTTTTTGATCGGAACGTACATGGACTCTTCGTATGACTACTGTCAATATTTTTTGTTAGTCTTCATTTTCCCCCTCAGAATTGTCCAGATATTTATCTGTAATGATAAAAGTTAACTATCATAATTGCGTTTTTTTATCATTGTAAGTTATTATCATTGCTATTTGTATTTTGATTTTTGCCCACATAAGGTAAGGTCCTTCCTTCGAACCAAGAACGAAGTTAGCTTCGTAAATGTGGGGAAAGGAATTTTCTTTCAAACTCGATCAGCTTCGCCCAAAGCAATCAGGAGTCAAGTTCAATGGACGGCGTCCTTCTATTGCACGGCCTTGATTCACCGATGATTATAAGGCCTTAAATCATAGCTGGCCGTCCCCAGATATTACAGCCATAAACAACCGGTAGATTCTCAGCCATAATCCACGGACGGCCAGCTTCGAGTATTGCACCCTTCCTCGTCCGTACGCAAATATAAGCGAGACGGAAGCGTTTTGAGGCCTAGACGGCCGATTCGCCTTTAATTTGTCCCTAATCGACCGTGCCTTCCTCAATGCACCGGCGATACGTCCTTGATTTTTATTAGGGTTGCTTGATATTGTTACATGAGCCTATTTAAATTAAGGACTACTTAATATAGCATAAACGGTAGCTGGCTTCTCTATAATATTGGCTGACAATGAAAATCAATGGTTTTGTGATGATAAAGAGGTAGTAATGAGAAGATGAATAATACATTGTTGGGAAAGAGGTTTGGAAAGATTTAAATCTTTGCAGAATCAATATGCTTTCGCAAAATAAGAAGTAATGTTAGACTATGTACGGAAACGCGAACCACCAACGGTCTCAAATTCCAATGGCCTGAGGGGAAGCGGTTAAAAGCGCGGTTGGACGTTTCCTCTGAGGGGTGAAGAACAGCGCGCGGGGCAACCACAACACAAAGTCGATTGTCGCTTTGTNGGTTTATGCGAGACGAGTGTATCGACTAAGAGGATAGATCAAAGTAATTTGGGTAGAGACATCTTCTGAATAAGGTGGCTAAATAAGGCTACATGACGTCGTCGCGTGCGAGTGAAGAAAATATGTCTCAAGGGCTTAGTTGAATGCATAGGAAGGTACCATCACATCATGGGATGGGTAAGATTTCCTTTTATTTATTTTGATACAAATGATCATTAATTGTTGAGGATCAAATATTGAAATTGAAATATGAAACATTGAGCGAGCCGTACGAGAATTAAGCTCATGGTCATTTTTTTGGTATTAGTCCATTAGGTGGAGAGCCTAACGAATGAAGCAAATCATACCTGAATCATCCGTCGATCGATCTTCACATCCAGCTCCTGTTATCTCAAACTCCCGCTATGCAAGTTATCCCATCGCCGCATCATCAACCAGAGTGCTACAATGTTGCACTGTGGAAATTGCCGACTGTCTACTTATTGAAGGCTGATAGATTGTAATAGAGCCTAGTGCAATCCTCACTAACCCAATCATTGGTCTAGTTTGTTGTGTGGGCTGCGACCTCGACGGTTTATGTATATATATACCGATCATCACCGATCATCAAGTGAATAGCGTCACCGTTCATCACTCTTGATGGCAGGATGTGAGGTTTTTGTGCCCTAGGCAGCTAATTAATTGTGTTGTATTGGTTGAGACCAGCTGATTGAATGGAAGTGGTTCGTGGTCATCATTCAATTTTGGAAGATATATTCAGATTGGTTTAAGGGTTAATTTTCAGTGTGCGCTGCTCATGTATACGTTAAGCGTAACGAGAGTATTAGAAACCTGAACGAAGAAAAATTCCGCAAGAGCGAGTCAGTGGGAAGTGACAACTCATCGAAGGTAAATGAGACACGCGTCTCTTCTTACGTGAGTACCGATTAGTGTAATAACCTGCAATCGTGCACAATTGAGTATCGTAGGATTTCGTTTTTGGTGATGTTTTCATAACATGTTGAGGGAAGTGCCAAAAGCCCTCTGCGCGAGCTGTGGTGCTGACGGGCATATTGACTTGTAGGTTGTTTCATTAATAGTTCATTATTCAGTGATCAGCTATGCATTGTGTGTCTAGGTATTCATGTCCAAGTCAGCGCCACAGGAGGTAAGGCCCTTACAACGAAGAGCCTGACGAACCTCGTCTCGTCACAGCGGGGAAGCCCGGGAAGGAAGGGCTCACCTGACCTTGGCTCTCGACAATAGACAAGGCTTTGTTGTATGCTTAATCTTCACAGTTTTTATGTGCCTTAATGCATAGCTTACAAGTATACGCAGCACTGCTAATACCAAATCTTACTAGGCTGTATGTCGGTCGCTTCGTACAGCATAACCGTACACAGCGTGATATTAAGCTCAGCGTAAATAGGGGCATTTATGATTTCTGTGCAAATACAGCAGGATGTACATCCCATCGCTAATTCATGAAGCGCATACATTTTCTACCTATTAATTTATGTTCAAGTTTACACGCAAAAATGTACACTCGTTTATGGTCCTTGAGGTTATTGGACAAATCGAGTTGCCAGAGTTTTTATCTAGTTTAAACGCTAGTTTGGTGTATACACTTACACTTTTGGTGAACACTTTCACTAGGTGTAGTCTTTCACTTTCCCAGTGGAAACAGAGGCTTTTCACTTCACAGGAAATGCATACGCAAACGCTCTTTCTAGACAAACACGAGGTTTGTACACTTCGACTCTAGACTTTGATTCGGGAGCGACGCCTCAATCGACCACCCGCGACGACAGTCAACGCGAGAATCAGCCGAGTTTCTGCAGCAGAGCTCAGTTGCTCACGTGTAAGTCCTTCTATAACACAAAAATGTAGCCATACTTATCATATGCCTGATGCTATATGAAACCTTATTAGATATGCATCCAATGTTCACTTGCTTCTCTACAGCCATTTCCAACACTTAGATTAAAACTCTTACCGAGTATTGTAGATGTTCAGCGTTAGTGGTACGCCACTATTACTTTCCAAAATTTTATGGACAATAATTTAAGAATTTCTTTGGGTCCCTCCTTAACTTTATCAACGTGCTTAGAGGTCTACCAGACCGCATTTTCTCCGTTAGTATGGCGTCACATGCTCTCCCCTACCCACTACCTAGCAACACAAGACCTCAAAACACAATAATTAATTTTTAGTTAATCAGTTCCCTTTGTTTGCTCAAAGTCAAGCTTCAGAGCAATAATCTGGGCAATAGTTTCAGATAACTGTCTTGCTTTCCTCACAATAAAAACAAGAACACTTCTGAAGCACAAAAAACTCAGCCGCAAAATGGCATCAGTCAGAAGAACAAAACAGCATAATCCTCTCACAACCATGGCCAAACAACACTGAGCTGGTAGTTGACTGGCAAAGTTAGCAACTGGGAAATGTACTATAATGATGTCATGCAGCTGATATAAAATTCCGACTAAATTTAATCCTCCTCATCCATAGCTTTCCATTCTTTGTTAGACATGAGTTTAGTCCACTCCCGCTCATCTGGAGTAAAGTTTTGTCAAGCATTGTACACACCTATTAGTTTCATAACTTTTTCCTCATCCTTATCTTTGCTTTAGTCTCACACCAACTAACCTTCAACTTTTTCTTCTTCACCATTACTTGAATTAGAAACTTCATCTCCGTCAGATATTCAAATATAGAAAGAAAACATTATAATACTTACCTTTCACCATGTATCATCCCTCAAAAAAGCATAAGTCAAATTTTAATCACATTTAAGAACATCCTTTTAATAGAAGATTTGATTTTTATACTCTAAAATATACTGCACAAACAAATGGTAACACTTCTAAACAACTAAGTTCAGATCCAAACAAGTTTTGTACTCATACATTCTAAAGATACAATAGCTAACTATCTAAAACCTATTATTGTTTACTTCTTTTCACACTATATAAACAAAAACATTCAGGTATTCAAAATATGTTTCCATCTTCCACAACCCTTCCTTCAATATACACCTTTCAAGACTCATCATTCCATCCACTCCATCATTCTGTTGAAGAAACAGAACAATACACTACATCCTAAGAAGAAATTGACAGCTATCCAAAATTTGACTGCTCCATGCTTCTCTGTGTAGGTGAAATTTTTCAAGTTGATATTCTGGTATAAAAAGCAATTTTCAATTCAGCATCAGCTCAACTTAAGTTAGTCTCACATTTACAAAATTTCATCAATAGCTAATCAAGGAGATAATTACCACCCACTTTTTTAAGCTTGTCAGAATTAGGTCCACACAGAAAGTAAACAGGGTTCAGTGAAAGTGCCTAGAAAGAAACTTTTTCACTAATAGAAAAAGTTAAAAACCCACCTTTATTCCATTCGGAAGATGTTTCTTCTAGAATAGCCGCAAATTGGAAAAGAGAACACTAGAATTATACCTTTATAACCAAAAACAAACCAACACGATTTATCAAGTTCAATGTTACCAAGTTGAGAAGTTAGCATGAAAGTTCTCAAAGGGCAATGTACTAAAGCAGCAACTCAAAAATCAAACAACAGGAGTAAAACTTCCATCAAGTATTTTTAATTAGAAGCAAAAATTTTATGGTAAATTGTTGTAGGTACCCATCAATTCTTTCAATACTGCCCAGGAGTAACCAGAAACACCAAACCTTAGAAGTAAAAGAGAAGAGTAGATATAAAATTTTGAAGGCTTCAACTTAGGAGTAAATATGCTTTTGTTTTCAAGTAACCACAAAGATGAAGAATTGCAGCTCAGCCATGGTATAATTTAGCTGCACAGCTTCAAATGAAGCTTTTATGTCTTCAGAGAAAACTACCAGAAAATTATGGACTAAGCTTGATAATCTCCTACAGACATATGAGCACTCAAAACAGAACTGTTTTGGGATAAAATTAACATCAGTCTTATTCCATTGCCCTGACATCAACTTCTGTCAAACATTTTATTTAAAAACAAATATAAAAAAGATAATTCAATAATAAATTGAAGTGAAAGAACCCTAGATCATAGATTATTCAAAAGTTCAAAGCCCTATCCATACAAATATAATCCAAAGAGAGCAGAAAGAAGAAGGGATCATTTAGTATGGACTAGAAGTAGAATCTATACTTGGGTGTGACTGAACACATGATTCTCTGTATACAGAAACAGCAAGTTTAGAAGAAAGTGAGCACAGAAGATGGAAGTCTTGAAAGAAAATCCATAGTGACCCCTTGGGATTCCAGTCCCCATAGCATATGATAGACATACTGAGTAACTTCCCTGTATTGGATATCCCATGTCTCATGAAAGAAGTAAAACTGCAGGCAATACATAACCCCCCAAATATTGCTACTCCAGGATTTCCAGGAAGTATCAGAAACACATCATTGGATAACTATAGCAGAAAACCACAGACTTGAGCCATTTTTATAAATACAAATTCAATTTAAAGTATAGCGAGATATATATCTAATATAATATTGAGCAATATTAACATTTTGCCATTTGCTAAGTTTTATTATGAACACAAAAGCTAGGAGAACCACTTGTAAGCTGATCATACTCATCCTACTAGAATTATCACTACTAAAAAGAAAAGGAACATTTCAATCATAAAGGCTATTCTCAACATCTGAAATAAATGCTCCAGTCAGTAACATATAAGGACTCGTATCTGGCAAAGCATTTAAATGTAAGGGCTCTACTACTAGAACTCTTGGAGTTAAGAGTATCTGAGCTTCCTTGAAGGAGTTTCTGCACCAACCTTCTTCTTTCAACTCTTCACTCGACTCTCTGTTTGGACTCGCAGTGAGATAGGAAATCTTCCAGTCTGCCTGGAAGGTTTCAGAATATTTTCCACCACTTCTGGTACCACCAATTAAAGCATTTAGAATCCTTATATATTTCATCAGAAAAACATGTTTCAAATGACACAGTTAGCATTCCCATTTCAATTAGCTTGAATTTAATGTTCTTGATAAGATAATTTCTTTGTATCATAGCTTTTCTAATTTGCTCAAGATGTTTAAAATGGCCTTTTTGGTTGAAATGTTCATTTTCCTTTCATGTACATTAACAATTCTAGTTAATTAATAAATAAGATAAGCTTGCAAGCAGCTTTCCTTGTTCATAATAATATAATATTGATTTAGAAGAATTCCAGCTGTCTCCTCTCACAAAGTAGGGCAATACATGATCATTTCCAGATCATTTATATAATTTAAGTAAAAATAGAGTAAAGCATATAAACTAACAAGTACTTTAAGTTTTCCAGCTGTTTCACAGCATGTCAACAATCTTATTTATGCAATATAAACAAAATACTAACCTCATATTTCTGCTCATGGTATTTGCACTCAGCATCATCATAGCGCCACTTCTCAAACCAAACAGTTTCTGTTGCCAATTCAAGAGCCATTTTCAATGTGGATATCTGAAAAAACAAGAAATTTATGGGAGTTCAATCTCCCTGCACAAATTCAATACATCACTCCAAAACATTGAGTAACACATACTAATGCACCTTCATAAAATGAAACTTTAAAAAATGCATTGCAAGATTTGCACATAAACATTCTTGATCAAATAACTTTTTCTATAGCACAGCCTGAGTTACAATTAATGACATTCAAGAAAAGCAACTGCTTGTGAACAACAAGAAAGGGTATCTGAATACTTGTGATAATAGTGTGCAAGAAAATCTAGAAAATTTAAACATTTTATCATCAGTATCATGAGCAAGGTTTGATGCAAGATCCACTGATATGGGAAAATATAATATTTTCTACCTTTACCTAATTGTGGAATACAAGTTTAGAAACTTCACAGTACAAAAGCTGAATTAACAAATGCAGTATCTAGCATTCAACTCTTAAGTTTCATAAAATAATGAATACCCAAAGTACCAATACTGTGTGATGCTTCACAAATTTAGAACTTAGATTTGAAAAAGTAAACAATAGCATGAATATTCCTGAAAAATATTAAAACAAATACAATCATCAAAATATTATCCTGATTAGCTTTCTACTCGGTAAATAACGGGGACAGATAATTAGTTCAATTCAAAGCCAGAGCCATCAGTTTTTAAATGCTACACTTGTCTCAGAACTATTTTTGGCTCCTCCAGCACCTGTCACATGAAAAACTTCTCATCCACGTAAGTGGATGAGTGGACAAGTAGACATCTTCAAAATTGAATATCAATAATATTTCAGCTTTTACTTAAGCCATGCCTTACAAGTTTTCTTTCAAAATTAGGTATACTTATTTGAGTTTATTTACTAGGTACATTCACACGAGTGTTTTAAGCAGCGCACACACTATTTCAGCATTTCATGAGCAATAGATAACAATAAATAACTTCAATACCAAGCAGTAAGGGAAATGCAATAGTTGAATACATTAGAAACTGATAGCAATTTCTTGGAATTGAAACATGCTGAAAGAAAATTTCCAAAAATACCTATATTTACAGTGACTTTGCAAGTAATTTCTTCAACTAGGTGTAGTTTACAGTGTCATATTCATTGGACAGCCTTCATGTGTCACTAGATATACCTCGTTTTTTTAATTCTGAACACTATTTTCAAAAGCTTCCTGAATGTAGAAAAATAACATGGAAAGGCATTCAAACAGCACGACACTTAAAAAAAGTTTTAATGGAAATTCTACAGAAATTATTGCTAAGTTTTCACAAGTCAACACTACCATTATCTGCAGGTTACGTGGTGGTAAATTACTGTCAAATTAACTACTGTCAAATTACGTAGGCTTATCTAATCTTACAACAAAACATGGAGATAGTGCAAAGCAGGTGGAAGATTTATAAGAAAGCGAGAGTCCTATTGTATAATACAAACTAATTTTAAACTATTTTTTCTTGTTGTAAGCATCTCAGAAATAAGTTCCACAAGTAAAAAAAAATCCCAAGCTCAAAACTAAAATTCATGATGAACTAATTTTAATCCATTCTCCCATGGAACCATTTAGAAATTAGCTTAACCCAAGTAAAAAAAATCCTGAGCCAACTGCACAGAGCCTATTCATCAAACAAAACAAACCAATCCTAACTGGGAGGAAGCACAGGAGAAGGGAACAGGTTATATATAACATTAACTAAATGTTCACATTTTTTGTCATAAGCCTTTCAAAATAGGTTCTTACTACTTAGAAAAAAGCATTCCAAACTCAAAAATAAAATAAACACTACAATGACACCATAGTGAAGGCTGTACAATTGATAGGGCATTCTGTACAATTGGTGCAGTAGAGTAAATATTTAATGCAATTGTATTAAACCTACTAGCCAGCTTCAGACTTGGAATACAATTACAAGCTACAACTATAATATTGACTAAATTCATAGATTTGACAGCCATTCAACACAGTTAAGGGTTGCCTTCAAACTTACATTAATAATAAATAAATTGTATTTATTAAATGATAGATTTTTTTTTTAAATGTTGACACTTTTAATCACTGTGGGAATTTGAATTGTCCATGGTAGAGGATGGCATATAATCATATGCTGACATTAGGAATTTAGTTCCCGGAACTTAAAGTAAAATGGTTCAAATCTACTAATGAACAGTGTAGACTTTATAAACCATTGTTATTCAAAAACCTTGGGTTGACAGTGACAGTTCACATGCAGTTCTCTAGTTTACTTTGTGAATGGTATTTTTGACTAAGAAGCGAGTGTTGCATTACATGTAACAGGTGAGTGAAGAATTTAACTTCAACTGATATGTTTTGTCATTTAATTCTTTTATGCAGGAGCGTATTACAGTAAAGAACAGAGAAATTACCCGTTTCAATGATCAGAACGATCAGAAAAACCAGGAAGAAAACCTCATGGAAGAAGGTGCAAAAAATGCAGGTGAAGATTATGAAACTTCCAAGAAACTCAATACAAATAGCGAAGATAAAATGCTCAAATTGCAGAATGTGCCATACAGCAACTCCTTTTGGGCTATTAGGTGCATCACTCAAGTGGAAAGCATGACAATCTCATGTCACAGCTGCCTCACTCAGGAAGTTCAAAACGTCTGAAAAATGTTACCTGGGCTAGCACAGTAAGTGGTTCAGGGCTCTGGCGAGTTCAATGATTAAGGAGGCACATGTTGCAAATGCCTAGACCCTAAAACCAGGCCAGGAAAACCAAGCACCCTCTAAAGATGAAAGGAGACACTGAATATAGACAAGCATTAAGAAATCAAGACAAAGAAAAATGCAAATAGAGCTCTTACAGCTAATTGTGCTTCAAAGAAGCCGGAAGATGACCCCGGTAAACAAAATTATTCCATTATTTAAAAAAAATTAAAGTGAAGAATAGCCAGGGCTGAGATAGAAAAAATAAAAAGCAAATTGCATGGCAATAGGCAGCCAATAACAATTCTCAGACACAGGATGGAAGAAACCTGGATAAGAAAGTCCACTAATGAAAAAAAATGTGCCGGAATCTCATTAGAAGCTGAAATAAAACAAATAATGGTTTAAAGCCAAAGAAGCTACTGCAAAAGTTGACAGTTGAAAAGGATTACTTACCCAGCAAGGAAAAGGAAACAAAGCGCTGCGTGTTGATAACACTGAAGGAGATTTTAGAAAAAGAAATTGAAATAAAAAAGATGCCAGAGTTAGAGCCTGTTTCCACACCTGAAAAATTTCAAGTACTATGACATGAGATGTGAGGCTAACAAAATTTTTTAAACAAATCTGTAAGTTCAGTGCAGGGATAGAAAGGAAAAGGCCATATGGCAGTCTCTGTCATGGACCTGGATGCTCTTATTGAGCCATTTAAACAGATAAACAAAAGACAGACTCCATTTAGCCATAAATGGGGCAGAGATAATGGCCCATTGCATATTTGATTGTATAAGGGAGAGGAAGTATCTTACAAGACATAAAAAGGAAAGAAAAATGAGCAGTGATCAACTAAGAGAATACAAATACAACATATGAAAATTTAGGGTAATGGAATGTCACCCAATTTGAAGACATGTAGAGACCTGGAAGAATGTGAGGTAGACAGCTTTTGCCTTGAAGAAACTCAGAGAGTAGGCATGCATTACAGAAAGTACAAGTTCATTGGTAAAGAAAGGATTAAACAGACAAGAAAAGGTAGTGGTGTAGACGTGTTCTACACAAATGGTGTGCATATAAGAGTGCAAGAAATAAATGAAGGTGAAGCAATGAATGAAGATATTCTTCCTATGAAAATTGGAACAATGAAAAAGCCAAAGACAACGTGATTGAGATTATATTGTACATGACAACTGAAAGCAATGCTTGTTCACTGGTTGCATTAGCTCTTGGCTCTCTCTGTCTCTTTGTCCTGTTGAGTTCTTGCCCAACAAGAAAATCCTGGGATGTATAGTTATCTCCAATACATAAAGAATTAAAAAATGAGAAAATTGCTGCAATGGGAGACATGAACGGCCACATTGTACTTATTGGTAAAGAAATGGAAAATTATCGATAGAATTTGCAGGTGAGCACAACCTTCAGATATTGAAGGAGAACTACCATAGATGGAAGAATAACTTTGGGATTGGGAAGACAAAACTTGCAATTGACTATATGCTAGTTAAAGAAGCTATGAGAAAAGGGATAAGATGGTTGTTGATGGTTGATGAAATAAGTTTTTTTTTGCAGCTTCAATGAAATTAGAAAAATGTTAAAAACAGATATGAATGATTAAGAGAAAAACAATTTAGAGCACATAGGCTAGGAGACAACAACGTGTTTATTGTGAGATAAGTGATTGAACATTTTCAAAGAGAAAATGAGTGTACTCACAGCTTTTCAAAACATCAAAATGACCTGTGATAGAGTCAACAGGGAAGTTATGACACAGATCCTGAAAAGATGTGCGGTAGGTGAGAAAGTTATCTACATAATTAGATGCATGCAAGTAGGAAGAAGAGCTAAATTTGTGATGGGTTATATAGAAACAGTGTGTGGACAGCATTTTTTGAGGGGTTACAGGAAGATACCTTTCATTTCCATTGTTCTTCAGGTTGTACATAGCAGAGTTGGCAGTAGGACTGAACAATTGAAAAACTGGTGTTAAAATAGGAATAGATTATTTCAATGTATGCAGATGTAGCACCAAAGAGTGAGGGAGCAGAGGATCTACAATCAGTATTATCAGTAGATATAGTTGAACTATATCAGTAGAAGTAGTTGAACTATTTCAACTATATCAGTAGATATAGTCGAAATATAAAGAAGATTTTTGAGTGAAATTTGGCAAATCAAAGAGTAAGTATTGGTTGCAAATGGAAATGGGATAGAGAACTTAAGGCAAACATTAGGAGGATAGTTGACTGAAACTCTACAGAGGACATGAAGACAAGTATTTAGGAATGATAGTGAACGAGGATGGAATAACTAAAACAGAATGAAAGAATTAATTGTGCGTCAATGACTTAGGAGATTAGCAAATACAGCAAAAATAGGAGCAAATGAATATGGAATAGTTAGGGGATCTCCAGAAATGCATGGCAGTTCCTAGTCTGATGTATGAATTAAATACATTACCAGTGTGCTGGAATGGGATAAATTGTCCGTAATGCAAAAATCTGGTAGGCTGAGTAGCAATAGGAGCAAACAAATAAGTGGGTATAAAAACAGTAAGAAGGGACATGAGTATATTTTGGGAGAGGATATTGATACGTTGCTTGAATTACAATATGAGGATTGACAAAATGCACTTGTATAAATCAGTGAAGAAAATTAGTGAGTGCACTAATATAATGAGTAAGTGAAACACTATGCGCCAACAAATTATACATAAATTAACTACTAATATGTGTGATATGTGAGAAGTGTGTGAATACTAAGAGTAAATGTCACAAAAAGGTGCAAAATGATCAACAAAAGGAAAAAAGGCTTGAACTGAGACGAAGCCTAATGGAAGATTGAAATAAAAACAAAATTTAGGAGATTGAACTAAAAAAGTGGAGATAGAAATAAAAAGAACACTTAATTGTTTGTACACCAAAAAAATTACTATGCCTGTTATATGCTATAATGGATGATATAGAAGTGAATTATTATTCAAAGCTAGGCCAAAGAGTTTTGAAGAGAATGGCACAGCCTATAGCTGGAATGGAACTGAAAGCAAGACATTTTAGGTTTGTGACTCAAATGAAGATGAGAATGTTGATCAAGATGTAATTATAGCAACTGACCCCAAAATGAGGAGCTCATATTGCTGTGCATGACTGGAGGGCAGATTGATAGCTCATAGGCAACACAACACCTGCAATTGACTGATAGGAATTTTTGGGGATTTGTGGCCTACATTTTTAGAAATCTTATAATAAATGACTAAATAAGGCTAAAATACATTGCAATGTTGATCATGTAGTTCTGGAGTAAAATCAATATAAAAATGAAGGGATGAAACTAATTGGATTATTAACAAAATGAATGTGAAATACAAATTTTGAGTGATTGAAAAGACAAGGTAAAGAAATAAATGTGATTTTAGGTCTGGAAGGACTGCTAGGCAGTGCTATGTCTGGTATCAAAACTTTCTTAGTAAATGTATGAAGGAAAGAAAAGTAATAGTATCAAGGATAGTAGCACTTCAGTAACTTAGACTATCTTGCACCAAAAGAGATGAAACCATTTAATATGGACTTAAGTGAATGAGGTATCTAGTCACAATGATGTTGGATGTAATTTTAGCTTAAAGAATGGTTCTCTAGAATAATGATTTCTGAAAAAATGAGTCCATAATTCTGTGAAAATTTCTGTTATCAATTGAAGCTTTCCTTGAGGTGTGGTGTACGGTTTCATTTCTGGAGCATCCTCTAAAAAACCCTTGGAAGGTAGGGAGATGATAAAATGTTATTAAAGTCCCAAAAGAGTCATGAAAAATTTAGGTAATTGAGCCATTTAGAAAATTAGGGTTACTTGATGTTACTTGACAAAATATGTTATATACTTCTAAATAAACTTTATGCAAATTTTCCTTTTGTCAAGATCCTAACACAGAGACAAAAAACTACATCACAGCACCTCCTAACCACAGCCACCGGTATAATGAATCATTCTAATGAAGCAATGGAGTCACAAATGTGAGGCTAAGCATTTAGAAAAATGAGCCCAAGGTCAACATTCTGCCGCTTAATTTCTAAAATTACGCCCTAACAAAGCGCGTTTCTACACAAAATGCCCAGTGCACAAACAAGAAGTTAAGAGGAATAGAGGAAAAACAGATAAAGAATAATTAGCAAAGAAGAAATAAAATCAGAAAGATGCAAAGTTGGTGCAAAACATAGAAGTCTTAAAGGTTAAAATTAGGGTAAATTTCTGAACAAAACAAATCATGGTTCAGCAGAATGAGTAGAATATAACTCACAATATGATTACATTGTCACTTTAGTTATTTGGCTAATTGTTTTCTTTACTCAACTGTACCCAAAAATACAAAGGATCCTATTCCCCTCACAGCCTTCACGTTGGTGTCACTGGATGAAAACTCTTTTTCTGAGAGGCAAAAACATACTTTTCTAGGGTTTCAAAGAATAGAAGTTGTATTGAAAAATAATCAAATCATTAACAAACCAGTCGAATGAAATAACTCATTAGATTCTAGGGCTACTTTTTCATACAATCTGACAAGCAGTCATCTCACTTTATGTTATGCAAGATTAGCACAACCTAGTCCTACCCTAACCTTAACGTAACCGGGAGGAAGCACAGTAGCGGGATACTGTAGTACAATATCCCGTTATAGCGTTATTTTCCATCATTTCCGCCCGACAATACAAACAAATTCTCTCCAATGACAGCAAAAAGATGGCTATAGGATTGAGAGAACGATCAGTGCAGTTGGCCGCAGCAAACCATAGCATAAACCGTAATCTGTATAAATATAATACCAATAAAAAGACTCAATTCACATTGTTATATTTTACGCTCTTCGTTAGCAACATTCAATGTCGCGCTAATTACAAGACAAAATATCACCGGCTAAAAACCGCAATTAACTTGTTTACTCAGCCGTAGTAACTTTAATTAAAACATCTTATTGTGAAAATAATTAAAACTTAAATTACTAATACAAATTTGATGACTAATAAACGTAAACTAGCGCTAAGAGCTTACTTTAATCAACTAAATTTCATCCAATCAAGGCTTCGTTTTCCGATGCGGCGAACAACAGAACTTCCAGCGGTGAGTTGGGAAACGTGCATACTTATTCAGAGGGATGTACCTTTAAAAAAGTTTAGCGAATTTACTGTGTACATATGACGCTGATGAATTGTTTAAATTTTGAAAAACGTCGTTTATACACACATGGAGTTATAACAACAGTTGAACGTGTATTGTGCTCTTTGGAGTATGTTGCGAATAAATACTCGATTAGGTGATTTTATCACTCATTATGGTATTCCATCTTGCATATGCATATATTATGAATATTTCAAAACTGAACTTTCAATAGAGAGTATTATCGTTATTAAATTCTGAAAAATTTCTAGGTAAAACTATTTTCTATTATTAATAGTATTCTGTTGCCGATACGACGTATAGAGAAATTCGGCTAGTAGCACTAATTTTTATAATTATGGGGATGCGTGTGTATGTACATTCCTAGCCACCGGCGGGCCATTCCTTCATACAGACCGACCTACATA
>VOMN01098462.1:0-10860 GCA_014899125.1 Orchestia grillus | reverse complement strand
AGAAAAGAATGAGTGAAGGACTGGTAAAAAAATAACAGGTATTGAAAGGTGGGTGAAAAATACCGGGTTTGAAAGATGGGTGAAACATAATGGGCATTGAAAGATGGGTGAAAAATAACGGGCATTGAAAGATGGGTGAAGAATGACGCGCATTGAAAGACGGGTGAAACATAACGGGCATTGAAAGATGGGTGAAAGATAACGGGCATTGAAAAATGGGTGAAACATAACGGGCATTGAAAAACGGGTGAAACATAACGGGTATTGAAAGATGGGTGAAACATAACGGGCATTGAAAAATGGGTGAAACATAACGGGTATTGAAAGATGGGTGAAACATAACGGGTATTGAAAGGTGGGTGAAACATAACGGGCATTGAAAGGTGGGTGAAACATAACGGGCATAGAAAGGTGGGTGAAACATAACGGGTATTCCTACAAAGAAGCGACTACACAAAGACGTCGTTAGCAGAAGAAGAGTTTTTGTGCACGGCTGAAAACACAAAAAATGAGGCAAATTACAGTCAAGTCGACAATATACAACTCGCTAATAAACGAAAAAAGATTATCGAAAATCTCCGAAAGAAGTAATTTGATATAGAAATAAAGAAAAGATTCGAATGGATTACTCATTTACTATTTCCAAGCATTCTGAGCCGGGATGGCTGACCCGGCTAGGATATTCAGTAGAAAATCCGCCCAGGCTGGAGCTCAGGAGCCAAATAAGAAGAATGAGATGCACCAGCTCCCGCTGTCCAAATAACATGACTGAGCTACCGAGGTCGTCTTCCTCCACTTCGTTCTTTTAGGGAAAATCTTACTATCTCCTCGAGAGGTAAATGCCCTGAAAGTTTCATGGGAATTTAGACAATGTTGCGCTTGCATGCCAATAGCGCAGTAGTAAATATTTTAGTTCTTTCGGGCTATGACTGAAATTTTCTTAATTGGGCGTTGGGAAACTTAGAGGAGATAGCCACGGTAAGGTGCTGTGTATGTAGTCCCTTGATTTGGGATAGGACCGGCGAAAATTCACCGCCATGTTGCGGCTGCCAGTATTTTTCACTCGACAAATCGTTTGGATGTTCAGGGTTAGCAAACTTGAGTTTCGTAGAAATGGTCACGCCTGACTTGACACTCAGAAATATTAAAACCCAGGTAGTGAAGGTATTGAAAATTGATTTATTTCTTGTAGGTAACCTCTTAATTTTATATATTAAATCCTGAAATTTTGATAAATGAGTCCGATTTTTAAAAAATATTGCTAAAATAATTACATGACTAGTGATAGGCTGAATAAAATAATAAAACAACTTGACTTGAATTAGTAACAAGATTTAAACTAATCATATTCCTAGTAACAGGGGACATAAAATAACGGGATATTAATTATGATTGGTCAGAAGATGCAGCATAATACTTTGAAATAATTTTACAAGTGATGAACAGCATGAAATCATACAAGATATTCGCTAGATTTGGTGAGAATATTTAAAATTATTAAATTTACCTGGAAAAGGCAGTGCAAAATAGTATTGACTAGGATATGCTAATTAGAAGAACGTCGTTCGGGGTGATGTTCTCCTTCTTGACTCGTACACTAATCAGTCCTGATATATTTACATCCCAATCAAAGTCGAAAAAAGTGAGTTTATACATGTGGATCACCTGGAACTCAATTATAGAGACTGCATCATCATGCTTTGGTGTAGTTTTCATTTGCGTCCGCTCATATTTATGACGTGAAATTGCTTGGTATATGTGCCTGTAATTTTAAAAGTCTCCGCAACGTATACCGATCCCAACAATACATCTTCAGTATTATAGTTCAGTAGCTACAACATAATTACGCGTTTGTGGGTCACGAACTATACATATATGTGTGTACATGAGTGTACTCACGAGAATGATCATTAAACCGAACAGTACGTTAAAAGCAGTTGAGGAAAGAAAGTTCGGGAACAAAACCGTTTCCAAAATTATACCTTACAGAGTAACTTTTCTAAAGTTATACCTTACAGATTAACTGTTCTTATATTACACCTTACAGAATAACTTTTCTAAAGTTACACCTTACAGAGTAACTTTACTAAAGTTATACCTTACAGAGTAACTTTTCTAATGTTATCCCTTGCAGAATAACTTTTCTAAAGTTATACCTTACAGAGCAACTTTTCTAAAGTTATACCTTGCAGAATAACTTCTAAAGTTATACCTTACAGAATAACTTTTCTAAAGCTATACCTTACAGAGTAACTTTTCTAAAGTTATACCTTGCAGAGTAACTTCTCTAAAGTTATACCATTACAAAGTATCTCGCGACAAAGACCTGACGCGCTTAGCCACGGAAATGCAAATTACAATCACATCGCGGAAAGTTTTCAGCCACAAATCTTGGCATCCCAAAATCGGAAATATTACACAGCTTCGCGACCAAGAAAAACTAAATCACGACATTTGGCGTGAAGAATTCGACACAGCTCGACCACCCCAGCCCACTCCCCTCGGTCGGCGGGGCTGTAGCGGGTCGGCGCGAGGCTGCGGCCGCTCTAAAAGCCCCATTCATCAACACCGTCAAAAATTCCCCTACTGATGGTTTCAGGCTTTGGAAAAAAGATTTTTATTCCCGACTCTGATGCATTGACGGCTCTCAGCCGTGACGGGCCAGATTAGTCCGTAGATTAGCCAAGAGCGCTCGCTAAAGGAAGAGGATCATGTTTAGAGTCTGCTTTTGCAAGAGCTTTGTATTTTGGTGATGTGTCGCTTATCATCACGATGGGCTTTGGCCGTAATGCCTCAGTAATACGCCTATGGGGTCTAAATAGCCGTGGGGTCTAACCAGGTCGGCTCGGCTTAGGGCTACGATGTATGCAGACAGTGGGATGCTTGTGCTGTTAAGAGGAAATAAGTTGCACCGTTGCGAACGGTGCAAATTTAGTGTCGGGAACTTTCAGTTCTGGGCCGGCACAGTGTCGTTCGATCTCATCACTTAGTTATCTAAGTATGGTTGTCTCGTGCATGTCAATTTGAAAATATATTTTAGCGTAGTTCATGTTGCTCACTGATGGTATTCGTAGAAAAAATTGTGTCTGAGAATATGCTTCCCATCTCCCCGCCCATTCAAAAAAATAAGGCGTTGCTATTTTTTTACAATACATTTTATTTGGCTGATTGACTGAGAAATATAAAAGTACAGGCTTCCAAAACATACTGTATCGCAATTTAAATTGCTGTACATTCAATTTAAAGGCTCATATAGAAACTACGTCAGTGCAGAATGTCAACAAAAATAAGAAATCAATTAATTTTAGTAGATGTTTTATTCTTTTTTGCATTGCCTAAATGAATCGCTTCAAAAACGATACTCATTGCATTTGACCTTTGATTAGTATGGAATGTGCTGCATTTTGCTCTCAATGAATGATGAGTAGACGTGCACTGGATGAATATATGGATAAATGTAGCAGGTAAACGTAAATCGACTGAACAACGATTTCTTCAGTCGATGGGCAGATCACTGGAACACGATTGCTGGATCGCTAGAGCTCGATTTCTTGTTAAATTCACGTTAAAACCGAACAAGTCGTTTGTCCTAGAAAAAAACCCTTCAAATCGAGATAACTAAGAAATCCCTTCTATGAATAGTGTCCTCCTTGCTTAATTGTGTTACTATCGTATGCGGAGAGAAAACACAAGGACAAATAAATTTTGTCCATAAACTTTTAACAACTCATTCATGTTCATGGGACGAGGCATTTTATGACTTCAAAATTTTCTTTGTCTTCAGCAGTTGGAAATTTAACATTCCTTCTTGTTTGTCCGCTGAAATGATTTCCAATCGATACCGTCTCTGTGAACATGACATTCCATTTCACGATTTCAAAACACTAAGCAGTACCACTAGCCATTGATTGGGTGAACTTACGTATTTCCCAAGTTTTTCGCTATTCTGCGAACCTGGAAGATTAAATCCCATTTCAGCAGTGCTAATTCCCCTCGGACATACCTGAATGTGCGCTCTAACCTCTATTGCCATCGTGCGAGCTCCAAAACTTTATTGAACTGAACTGAGCTTCAAGGAGCGAGATGAACTGAAGATACATAATAGAAAGCAGGGGCGTTCCTCTTGGCAGGAAACATGCATCTTTTCTTGGGCAGGTCGTCCAGGTGAGGCTTTGAAAGGCACGGAGGGCAGCCGATTTCCATATCAATGCTCGGAACCACTTCTCGGGAGCGAAAACGTCTAAGGCGTTCCTTGGGCCTCTTTATTCTGGGGCGAAACGCAGCTCGGCCTTTGTGACGTGTTTTATTGCACGCAAAAATGAAGTTTTAATTAATCCCAGTTCCCCCGCAGCCTCGAGCTGAATGGCCTGAATAGAGCAGCAACGATGAAAGCATTTTTAATATGAAGCCCGCCACACGTTTTCAGCATAGGCAAAGAAAGAGCTATTATGTGCACCGCTCATGACGAAAATCTCCGGCGAGTTTTCCTTCGTGTCTTGTGATCAGAGATTTTCCGAGAAAACTGCTTTCCTAAATCAGAAGCAAAAAATTAAAATTATAGCAAACTTTGCAAGTTTTCCGAGTAGCGTTACTTTTAGCGAAATTCTTTGGAAAGGTTTTACGTCCTAAAATGCTTTCGGGGAAGAATTTTTCGTTGTTAGTTTATGACTGTTGAATTGCACATCAAATTATTTTAAGTGTGGCAAGATAAACTTAGGATTATGGTGTACCAGTTTCAATTGGATTCTTTTAAGCCTCGTGCGCGACGGTCTACTTATCTGGTCTTGGAGACTCGACGACTGCAAGGTGAAATTTACACCTACCACATCGAGAGCTAATTCAGCAAGCTGGTATAAATTTTTCATCTCTTCAGTGTAATATGACACCAACCACATGTTAGCCTAAAAGCTTACAAGTGGATTTTACACAAATGTAATTTTTTTTTCGAGGGACATAAAAGCTATTTAGCTTGTAATAAGTTAAAAGGAATGGATTATATATTATCGGCCAATAGCAACAAAACTCTACGTTGAATGCACCTAACATTTAATAACCTACATTATTTAATCTTACATGATATTTTTTAAAATACAGCATGACAGACAATAAGCTGATCGAAATTCAAACTGACTATATTATTAGCTAATAATTAATAATTGCCGTCGTAATAGTCATTAGCCAATAGCATTGGTATTTCATTAGAAATCCCCAAAAAAATTAAGGTTTTTTGCATCGCTGCTTCAGTGACTTAATTAGCTTGTTAGCTTATAACGCCATACTCTCGAGCATTTTTTGTGTTCGTTTTGTATTGATATACAACCAGGCAAAAATATTTGTGCCTAATTCATGCCCAGAATCAAAAATACTTTACAGATTACGTCACCTTTCGACCAGTTTTTTCTGTTTCTCCCAGGACGCACTTTTCCCAACCGAAGATATTGTCAGACACAAAACTCTACGGTGAATGCACCTAACCTTTAACTACCTCCATGCTCTTAAGTCACAAAAATAATTCTGGAAATATGGCATGACACACAACTAATCGAAAGTTTTATGCCTTGTTTGAGATATAGTATGAGAAATATATTTTTCAGAATAAAATTAGTAGAAGGTCATTTCAAGTAGTCATCTTCTTTATCAACTAGTGTTTGAGTAAAAACTCCCTTGTGTCGACAGTTTTATTTGTGCGAATCAAGCTGAATAAAAGAAGCCAGTAGGAAAGGAATTGGAATTATTCAAACTCTAGAAAATTCATACTTAATTGTTTGTGTATTAGGTACGTTGGCGATAGTGTTGCATTACAGGTGCCATGTATGGTTGTCTATTACATTTTTTCATTTTAGGTACCGAGAAACTTACTTGTGATATTCTTTTTATCGGTAAATTAAATTAAGAAAGTTGCAAAACTAATTTTCTACAAAATTTCGAATGTTATTTCTTCATGATAACACTCAATAACCTAAGAACGCGAATTTTATTACACAAGAATTAACACTAAATATTCGACACGAATTTTTGAAAATAATCTTCAATATTCAATAATTCAAATCCCGTACCACTGACTGATCGTTCTTTCAGCACAAAACAGTCCTACACACCAACAAAAATACCACCACCCAAACAAAGCGTAACAAGCCTTGCACTGCAGAGCGTGTGCCCACAGCTCGCTCTGAGATGCAGTCTCAGGCCTAAACCTTAGAACGTGCAGTGAAGTGCAAGCCTGGGCAGCCTGGCACTGGGAAGAAATGGAGCTTATGAAGAAATATCGCAATCGCGAAAGCCACTCCTTCTTAAACGAGTCCGGTAGCTCCTTACCTGAATCGAAGGGCACGTTTTTGAAGGAGGAATGAATTTTCGAATTTGAAAATTTCTTGCGAGGGAATCCAAGTTCGAATTCTTTTATGCATAGAAATGATGATGGTAGATTTAGTTACTCGGTTTGTGGACGTCAGCGTAAATTATGAATCAGCTCTTGAAAATCATATTGTCAGCCGGTATATATTTTGTTGTTATAACACAACAGAGTTAAAAGCTGATAAATTAAAGATAAATTTTTCTTCCTGCAAATTTTGAGGACCAGAAATCGTATGTACGGCACGCAGTAGTGTTTTTTATTTCTTATAGTCAATCCATTCAGTAATAGCAAACGCTACGCTTCGAAATGTTCAATAAAAGCGTACGCAGCGTTCAATATATTCAATAAAAGCATACGCAGCTCTTCAATGTATTCAATATAAGTATATGCAGCGCTTCAATATATTCAATGAAAGTATATGCAGCGGTTCAATATATCCAATAAAAGCGTACCCAGCGCTTCATCTCAAAGTTCGTTTCAAGTAACCAATTTCAAGCCGTCAACTTCGACTTAATTAGACCTTTACAAAGTCACCCAGTTCATTGTAGCCTGGTATTTAATTTAGAAAGTCACCTCGAATTTTGCAGCCTATATTTAATATACAAGGTTACCTCGTATTTTACAGCCTAGTATATAATTTAGAGTCACCCTATAATTTACAGCCTGGTATTTAATTGACAAAGTCATCCTGTATTTCATAGCCTGGCATTTTATTTTTGCAGTAGGATTTTGTATGGATGTGACCTTTACAACATTTCTAAATTAACATCATTTCCTCTAAATATCAGTCAATGTTTGGCGAGCTGAAAAGTGTGAGTGCTGTATGTTTCTCAGTTTTACATTTTATAAACTGAAATATCATTCTTGATCACTTTGAAGGAACCATACATAGCCTCAGTGCTATTCTTATTCCGAATAATATGAGATTTTCATTTTAATTTATCCTGGTGTACTATTATTTACTTAATTTAACCTTTCAGCCTCTTAGCTCATAGCCCTTTAAACTCTTAATTCAACTTCATATTTAGCGAAAAAATTTTGTTCGTCATACTTAATCAGAATTTGCCTTGGTCAGTCCGGGAAGATTGCATTTATTTTCCTATACTGTAGAAATCGACGATCAAATGACACGCTTCACCAGAGCCCACATCGTCCTCAGGCTTTGTTCACAACAGTAAAACACGACGCACGAAACTTTCCACGCACATTTTCATTGATCTTACTCCAACTTCACGAAGAAGTTCCTTGTGAAAATATCGCAGGAATTACGCTTCTCTTTCTCAATAAGCTAAGAAGTACAGGAACAGATGCTGGCAGAAATGGATGGAACACACGGCGACCTGAGGCGGGGGGAGACCGAGCAGAGGGCCTCTCAAACGTTCAATTTATGCATTGCATTTGGTGTGATTTAGAGCGGGCTTTTGCGGATGCAGAAAGGCGCGCCTCCGTTGCGACTCCAGCTGCCGCACTGCCGAGAATTTCGAAGATTAATTTCTGGACTATATTTAGCATGCAATAAACGCGATTGGAGAATGCAGCACAAACAAACATTGTCACCAGCCTTGAAGTCACAGGAAATACGGGTCGCAGTCGCCATGAAAAGTAGGTGTCAGAACTTGTGGCATGGACAGCATTTTTCAAGACATTTCTGTCTTCGCACAGAGTTGGATCACAAAATAATGGTGTTATTAGGAGTTGCTTGCAGGAACCAACGTGGGGCAAG
This sequence comes from Orchestia grillus, assembly GCA_014899125.1. Taxonomy (NCBI): domain Eukaryota; kingdom Metazoa; phylum Arthropoda; class Malacostraca; order Amphipoda; family Talitridae; genus Orchestia; species Orchestia grillus. The sequence goes on along the minus strand of VOMN01098462.1, from coordinate 2,782 downwards.
CATGACGAAAAGTTCTGCTTTTCATGTTGGCTAACGGTTATTCAATTTGTAGGAGCAGTACATATGTGTGTGCATGTACGGAGAATTCATGTGTACGGAAAATTTGTATACAGTAAGATTCATGTGTAAAAATTCTGTACGACTATTCTGAAAGTAAAATTTTCTCACTGTTTCAATGTCTAATTTTGATGAACTTAACGTTAGTGAATGGTATCCCTCAATTTTTACGTGGTGTTAAATTATGAATAATTTATAAATAGGAAATAATATAATTCATATCTGATAATATTATCATGGAATGCACGGACTCATTTGTTAAAGTGAAAGCAAATACAACTTTGTAAAAATTTTGTTGCAAATTCCGATTGACGGCCACGTCTGCATGCGTTTGTCTAGGTTTGGAATTAATGAAGGCAAAATTTAAGTTGTACTGTTGGATTGCAAGATACACGAGGGGGAGCTGGTGGTGTGAGAGAAAAGTGTGCCTTAAGATTGTACGGCTTCCAGATTCTCTGTGACAAAACTGAGATGTGAAGACAATGGCGATTTCTATAATTCCATAATTCGGATCTTCACTTAGACCATTTAACTCGTAGTAAGATGAATACTTCAATATCTTGTAAAATGGGATACCCATTTTTAGGGCAGTATATAAATTCATGATGGGAATTATTAAAAAGTTTTTATTAGAGAAAATGATTCAAACAATTAACAGAGTCAACTACTGTACCGTATTATAGTCGGAATATAATTCATATTATTTTTTGCTAAGTAGTTGTACGACATGAAATTAAATATTTTTAGACAGCTCTTTCATAATAGTACAAACGCGATTGTCTATTTTTATATTCTATGTGTAATCTATATATTACCAAACCCCTGATCATCTTGCTTGCTTGTTTGTAACCATATGCACTCGTCAGAAATAACAAAGGGTAAAAACTCAAAACTCATCTCTGAGAAAGCAAATAAGGGTTTTTTCATCGTATCCACGTTTCAATTCACTGGGACTAAAGTCAATAAATAATAATAAATCAATGAAATAAAAACAAGGGAATTAGTAAAGGCTTAAAAAGAACTTTGAAATAGTGACGCAACGGGTTACGGATGGTCCAGTGTACTTATAAAACTCTGATGCCGCTGATTGCTTGCTTGTAACGGTGTACACCCACCAGCTTACATGTAAGTAACCAGGGATAATAGAAGCTGGGAAAAACGATCAGAAATAAAAAAGAGAAAGCTCCCATGCAAGAACCAAATTATTTTCTGGATTCACCTTTTTCGGACGAATGTCTGATATTTTTCAGAGTTAACGATTTTTCTCGTATATTGGTAAAAAATAAACCGATTCAGACCAAACAGTATCGTAGGCACAAGATGCGACACGAATATAGCTTCCTCGGTGCGAGTCACGAGTGTTTAACAGTGATCAATCAATACGGATCTGGAAATTACTTTTTTTGCCCTCGTAAGTGTCGCAGTACGATAAGATATATGCTGGAAAAACTAAATACTTTGGAATTAAAACAAGTGACCGAGTGAGTCGCGGGTTGTAGGATTAAATTTGACTAGCCATGTAAATTAATTCTGCAAAATTACTTCACTTGCTTGTCTTTAAATTGAAAAATGCCTTATTTCCCGTTTAGCATGATTGAATGTACTTGATGAGAATTAATTAAATTGTGTTAAGCGTGGACATTTTCCGGTAATAAGATAGCGTTTTATTGAGCTCTAGCAATATCAAATTTACTAAATGAAAACGAAGCCGCTCGTGCACATGACTCTCATATTCGTATGGGGAGGAAAAAAGTTCTCTCTTAGGGAAGTGTTAATTTTTGAAGACCGCAAACAACTTTTTATTTTCAATCCTTCCCAGAGTTTTTTCAACTTTTCTTGCAGGAGTTTTCAAAAGCAGAGTTTCAAGTTTCATTGAAAATCAGGAAGCACTTTTTACTAATATTTATTGACAATTTTTTCGATCGTCGTCACACAAGATTCCATGGATGGATCCAGGCTAAGCGTTAAATTTCAGATGATTGGCATTTTTAAATTTTATTATACGATGTTTGGAATGAAACGTGCATTCCTTGCCAAGGATATTAAGATGAATCAAAATTTTAGCTGCAAATTTATCAAGTTTTCTACTGACTGGAATAAAATCCAGTGGAATAATAGACACCATTCGGAACACTTCACAAAAAGAATTTCAGCGTTAGCGTGCAATTAAAAAAAATCATCATATATGACCTGACTCTTTTGCAAATTGATTCTCAGTTCACGCAAATTCACTTTAATTTGATGCAAATTATGCAAATACATCATACGAGACGTGATGATTGTTCAATTTTGCATCAGGGACAGACTGAGACTCACTTGGAAAACTTCATTGGGGCACAGGTTTGCAATTCACTGAACACTGTGAACATCCTGGCGTAGCTCAAGGGAAGAGTCTGGGAGCCGCATTGCTAATCGAATAATCCTGGATTCTACGAGTTTGGAAATCCGCCTTGCTCTTGGGCAGTGTCCCCAAATGTTTGAGCAAAAACCCAACCTTAGCCGCGTTCAAAAATCAACTTTTATCACTCCAAGCCTCGCCACCCATTAGAGATGGACACTCCAATAGCGGTGAGCTCTAAAAGTCAACATTTTTGCTCTCAGTGTCCGTGAAAAGCGAGGCGAGGCGTCTACTTTTTTGAGCTTCAGACGCATTTTTGGGACCAGGTGACAATCAGGTGAATGCCTTGCTCCAGCCCCTGCATACTCCGGCCGTTACGTGCTCCAG
>VOMN01098458.1:0-26282 GCA_014899125.1 Orchestia grillus | reverse complement strand
TAATACTTTTCGAGTTATAAGCATTTACTTTTACCAACTTTTTTTGGGGTCACCCTGCATGAATTTGTCTGCATCTTAATTTCAAAATATAAATTACAACGATGTCAAATTTGCATAGTTTGTGTACTTCTTGAAATGAACTTTTTAAAACTAGATTGTAACGTAACCATCGGTGCTTATTCTCTTTTACATGCAGTCGTTCAGTTTAACCGTCTTCTTCGCTTGCACGGACCCTAAATTACTAGAATACCGTTAGGATTTTTAATTCAAAACTTTGGTACGTAGCACCTTCGAGCTACCAATCCCTACGTGAACAACGTTCGGTCTTGGAAATATACTCGTATTCTTAACAACTGAACAGAAGTTAACCTGAATTACAATTGTACTTCCTTCATTTCATAACACCCGCGGAACCTTGAAACTTCGGAAGCAGGGTTTTTTTTAGGGGTTTCGCGATGAATTTTTTCCCAAAGGAAGAACTTAGCCCAGGGTGTCGAACCGGGGGCCTCCTGAAATAGAAGGTAACTATTTTAGAACTAATTTTTAACTTCACACGCTGAGGCTGATGGTTACGTTTTCTGGAGACGTTTTCAATCTCATTAATTTGTCACGAGAAAAAAAAATTAGCGATCTTACTTCGCGTACATGTTAAAGATCTTAACTTCAGTAGAAACATCAGCTCACTACTAGTGATTGCTAGAAATTGATTTCAAATTAATAACTTCTCTCTGTATTCATTTTAGAGAGTGCCTTGGGTCGTGATGCTACCGGCAAAGAATTTAGGAAACATCTCTAGAAAGAAGGCTTTATTCTCGTTTCTAGAATTCCACTAAAGCTTAAAATAGAAGCCTAAATGTATCTAAGCCTCTGGTGATGTTTATTTCTTCAAATTCAACTGAATTTCTCTAATACGATTCACGAGCCAGGCTTAAAAGGCTACATAAATAAGTAGCTCCGAAGAGCTCAGAGCGATTTTTAATGCCAGTCTGAGACGGCAACCCTTTCCTGAAAATAAAAGATGAATTTGAAAATTACTTTGGAGAAAATTTTTAAAGTAAAACTTATCCCATCCCAAGCACTTTCCTTGTGAAAGTTCCGTTTAAACTGCACGCTGTTTAGAGTAGATGTGATCGCAAGTTCAATATATGATAATATGCAGCTGTATCTGCAGGGCCTCATTATTGAAGAAGCAATGAAGGTGCCAATGGCCGTTTAAAGGGCGAGTTTCCTACAGCCGGGATTACCTGAAAGCCTCAGCAATAGCTGGGCAAAAGCCTCTCGAGGTATCTATTAAAGTGATTACATTCGCCATCTGAAGCGTAATTGTTTTCACTTCACGAGGCGCGTGAGTGGCTTATTCAATGCTCAATAAATGCGCACGCCTTTATCCTGTTAAGAGAAAAAATTTCCGTGTTCTGCGTAAGTTTGCGCACACTACGGGCACAATTCTTTTTGTTTTTCAGCCTCACTAAAGGTCCCGATGGCCACTTACGTGGCCCGCTATGGTGCGACCGCCCCTCACGGAAATGACACGTGTCTGAGCCTGGTTTAGAGGCGGTGTTGGGAGCTCCAGAGGGTCAAGGTATAACATCGTCACTTGAGCTATTCTTCCGGGACCCCCAAAATCGCTTTGCAAGCTACAGTCATGAAAATTAGGCGGAAAATGGGGGACTCATTCCCGGTCATTGCTGGCCAAAGTCTAGGCTTTGTAAGCAGCCTCGCACGAAATGGTCAAAGGAAAGTGCAGTACAGGTAGTTAGGTACCTGGTCGGTAGTAAGTCTTAATTAACGATAGTTTATTCTGCTCTCGCGGTGTTATAGGTTTTATATTAAAATGTACTGTAAACGTATACGTTTCATACCGGGAAAAGCATGCTGTAGTCTCAAAGTATTTGGAAGCGAAAGTTGCATTTTTACTTTTCAAGAACATATAATTTTATTTATGCATAATTTACACAACTTAAAAATCCCTAACGGAATTTAACTGAGACTCGTTAAGCCAGAGTGTTTGAATGCATTTTTCTCTTCTCTCAATACACGGATGCAACCCCGTACTTTTATGGCAATACCTAAGCCGTATTATGGGTGCATTGTGGTATTTACGGTGATACCTAAGCAGTACTATGGGCGCATTGTGGTATTTATGGCAACACCGAAACAGAACTGTAGGTGCATTGTGGTATTTATGGCAATACCTAAGCAGTACTATGGGCGCATTGGGGTATTTACATAGATAGCGTGTACGCTTTCTTACTCGCATAATGCATCGTACGAAGCTCACTCAATGGAATTCATGCGTGCAGTGTCAAATCGTATTCTCACACCCATGAGCAAAAAGATTTAAGTACTACTGTTCATTGTATATGAAAACCATTCTTCATAACCAAATGTACTAAAGTTCCTCAGAACTTTTCAATCTAATTTTTCGGATAATTTAAAATTCTACTTTTAAGGAGCAACGTAGATCACTATCAACCAAAATTCGCCCAAATGGCAAAACAAAGAGATTCAATAACTGGAGCTCCCCAACGTGATCGATAATTATTGAAGAATATCTAAGTCTAAACAGCATCACTGATTCTCCTTTGCGTAGAGAAAAGAGAGCAGCGCACCAAAACCCACCGAGTGATGCTGCTGTCAGCAACAGTCGACGCTGACTCTGCAGCGACTGTAGAGTGCCATGCGGGGGGGCAGAAAACAGACACATACGTATCTCTTTTGACAACGTTGAAAAACGACTACAGTAATAATTATTTCTATTATAAAATTGAAATTGTAGGCTGTATTTTATCAAAAAAGGGATTACTATAGTAAAATATTAATTTACTCTGTTTTTTTCATAAGCATGACTAATTTTTTATCAACCTTGTTACAGGAAAAATGTGACCCCTTTTTTATTGAAACATTTGATCCTCGTTTTATTGCAGCATGGAGTTTTTAATTCATCAAAAATTGTCATTTTTGTTGGGCTGGAATAATCCACTTCGCAGAAAAAAATCTTGAATCTAAAATGCTTCTATCGGAAAATCTTCGATGAAGTAAGACATATAACATCAAACAAAATTTTCACTATCTTTTTTCTGATTTGCTTTACACTTCGTAGAATAAAACGTTCTGCTGCATGAATTCTGAATCAAAAATGTACAGAAAAATTCATAAAATGGCCCTTTCATTTGGTTAAACAGCACGTTTTGATTTTATTTTCTGTCTAAGAAATTTAATTGTTTGATTAAAAAGCCTTTTACTCGCCTAATTTAGATGAAGAATTACATCAAGATATTGCCGACATCATCGGAGGCAGAAACTCGGGGGAAAGTAACATTTATATTGGTCCCGCTTTGCTAAACCATTTTACCCAGAGCAAATTACTGTCTATATCTGTATATAATGGAGGGGGCCGTACGCTTAGTTAAGCGAAACCTTCTTAAAAACTCGTAAATTATTCGTGATTTTTATATTTCACAAGTTAGTCGTCGTTCGAACGTTTTTTTTCAAGCTTGTCCAGTGGGTACAAAAAGTTACCCAGCATTAAGAATTATTGGCCCATTGCACTCACGGCGCTATCACAACACGCGAAATTCGGTTATCCTTCCAAAAAGTCAGTTCGCAGGGCATTTTCTTCGTCCTGCGCATGCGCCACTTGGCCAGCCCGGCGAGGGTGGCTGGGGGTCCGTCATCGTCCCTCAGCCATTGTACAGCCTTCAGATAAAGGACGACATGGAAGTGAAGAACGACATTTTCAGCGCCACAAACTCTTGAAAGTCTTGTCGAGCCTAACATATTTTTTAACATCTTGCAGCATCGTATAAATATTTATCGAACAATAAAATACTCGCCGACGAGAGACGTTCCACCCCTCAGCGCCGGCCCTTCCAGACACCGCCCCTTGCAGCACAGAGCTGTGCAACGTTCAGCTCACTCTGAGCAAGTGCAGTAATTAGTGTTACGATCATGAAGCGCGTAAACGCACCAAAATTCGCCCGCGATCGCACATGATGACTCGCAATAGCGGCCCAAATACGACCCAAGCTTGCCGTTATTGCATGCTTGAGAGCGACAATAACTACGTCATTTCAAACTTCCCTCTAATATCGTACGGAAGGAAATTATGTGCTATGCGTTGCCTCGCACGAGGATGAGCTGTAAACTCTGATCATGTAGCTTTAACGATGATATCTTTCGAGTCGGTTTGGGCTACGAGATCAGCGTGAAGAAATGAAGAGAGCGGAGGTCAGCGAGTCAGGAGACGGCTTCTGAACGTTTTTATAAAGATATTTAGCGACATGTTCAACTGAATGTTCTCGGTTTATTGTGTTCACAAATTCCTTGAAGTTTCATTGTACCACCACTCAAGTTCAAATTATCGATACTTCATTCTGTATAATTATTTATAGGTTCAACTATTTTTTCTCATTTTACAACCTATCTGCCAGCTGTAATTCCCTGAATTTTATCAGAAATTTACAAAGAACCATACGATGGTTTTGGTTAATATTTAATCCAACTCGCTGATCACCACTTTGCGGTCCACGATAGGTCGGTGAACTAAGAATCACAACTGGAGCCTCATCGGGACATCCACACTTATTTTTAACGATGTAGTCTTAATGATTGAGAAACCGATGCGATCCATACTTTGTATGTGACTGATTTCGGAGCCAATAAATTTTATTTTTGTACCTTTCCACTTTGAAAGCATCGGAATAGGTTCGATTTTTTGTGATTAATTTGCGGTCTATCGTATGTATAAAAGAATCTAGGTTATAATAGGCAGTCTTTGCACGGTAAATATTATATTGAGAGGTATGCACAAAGATCACACGATGTTTTCAGTTAATGTTTCACTTTCCGTGCTTCGGAACGAATTAAAAATCATGATCAGTTTAAATGCGACTTCCATATAAAATTTTAAGGTTGTAGACTCACAGATCCCATAAAAGCTCCGTCGAGATTTCTGCATTTTAATTTTAAGGCCGTAATTTTACTAATTGAAAAACCGAATGTTTTATTCTTTGTATGGGACTGATTTCGTTAAAAAATCGATTTTTCTTTCTTTCTTACTGATTTTTTGCATGACCCCTATGTGTGGTAAAATACACTGCGAATCAAATTTCAGAAGCAACAAAATTTGCCTTGAATTTATTTTTCACTGAGTACGGCAGGGCCCACTTACTTTTTCCAGCATTTGTCACAGATGTTCGACGTACAGTAAACGACTTGCGCATGTGAGGTACCTTAGTGAAGTCAGAGTCGCAATAGATGGGCGGGGCTCACCATTTACTCCTTGTACCAGTGCTGAACATTTCACTACGGATATCCATCGAAACACTGCGTTCATAATAATAATTTGTTTACGGCCTTTAATACCAGCCAAGAACTTGTACAATACTGCATGGTGTAGAAACCGTGAAAAACTATTTACCAACTGACGTTTCTTCGTTTCTCTAGAATTGAATTCGCTATCCCACACCTTACTGTAATATTTGATTTTTATAACAACCGAAAATAGTCCTATGAAAACTTTTGTTCTTCTTTTTTAATTATTTGTGTCAATCTTAGAGCCACTTGTGTCATCGTTGTTATTGACATCACTATGATCTGCAACACTCACATTCTTCATCAATTCGCCTGAATTAAATGCGCCTTACATGCGCCTGAATTTCAGCTCTGAGGATTGCGATTGTTACGATTGTCGACCGCTGGTGGATGTCCTTCGTGCAGTGTCTTAAAAAACGTGGAAATTCGTTCAGAAAATTGATTTTTAGGCAGTCAGCGAAAATAAGGAGCAGCGAGGCCCAGTTATGTTGGGCTATCCTCGCGCTCACGGTCGATTTGAGCAAAATTACGCAAAGATTTGTAAGAGTAATGAAGTGCAGCGAAAAATTCGGGTAATAATACTCCATAAAACTCAACCCTTTTAAAAAATGCGTATTCTAAGCATGTGCATTAGAAATTATAAGTTTATGAATTGAAAAGTTCTTACCTTCAGTCGTTAGGCACCTAAGTTAAAAACCACGCCAAAATGCAAATATCAAATCATAACAACAAGCTCAAAATAAATAAAAAGACGAAAAATAATAAGACGCATATTTAAGCAATTACGTAATTGCTTTATGAGTTAGCACGTGATGTCTTTTCAAATTCACCTTCTTGAAAATTACCATTGAGCTGCCAAAAAACCTTCAAAAGGCACACACCTGAAGACACTTACTGGAATTAATTATTTTAGTCCACGAAAGGTAGTATCCCGTCCAAGTCGACCCTCTTTCTAAAGGGGGGCCAAAAAATCATCTCTGAAGTTGATGAACTCTAAGAATAATTCAGTGACGTACATCGTTGAAAATAAATATTGACACCTATAATGGGGTTTTTAAAACCTACAGGAAGCATTTATTTATTGTCTAACATGAATTTTTTTCACCAAAAACTTTCCGAAAGTCAGTCCACGCGTTCAGCAAATTTCGCGTTCTAGGATTACTCACAGCAACACCAAACCGATCAGATTCTTATTATCATGCGAAAGCCTGAGTCGTCCTTCCTTAAACAGTTCTTTTTTCAAGACTTTCATGTCGATTTTCTTTTAAACAGTAATATATCATCCTAGACTGGTCGTAAACTTCCAGAACTTCGTTATTCTCAATGAGTAATGTGCTTCACAGACTCCATAAACTCCTTCACAACTCACCAAACTCTTTCGCTGTTTTGTCCGTAGATGTTTTGAAATATTACAATTTTTCGCACACGAATGAAGCAGACAAACTTTACTTTCATTTTAAAAATTTGTGCGACTTTCATAACGTATGGAAAGTGATTCCATGATATCATCAATAAACAAAAAATCAGGGTTCTTAGGTCTATGCTACGCCTGACAAATTTCTTTGTCAGAACGGAGATCTGCGACGGAACCCACGTTCAGAATTTCATGTCAGTGTCAGTATTCCCTGCAAGACTTTCTTGGCGTTTTCGGAGTCCCGTAAAGTCCAAAAAAGGACGTATTCAAACCGTGCAGTATTATTCAGGCTACTCCTACTGCATATGCCGAAGCATGTAAGCCTTTTCGAATTGCACTCAACTTCTAGTTGCCGGCAGTAAAAGTGGCGATGTTGCAGCAGGGAGATCTCATGGGTTCTTTTAACTTTTTCGGTTAACAAGAACTTGCTTCAAACTTCTGGGCCATTTCATTACAAATCGGTTGCGCTGTGAATCTTTTAAACCGAGTTTTTCACATTGCCTTGAACAAAGCACTCTGGAACCTTGCTTCCGGTGAAGAGGTGAATTTCCGGAGCAGTCGTAAAGAAAACTTAATCAAAAGCTATAGATAGTTTTGGGTAGCCAATGCCTTATAAAGTGGAGTGGTGGGCCGTAAAAAAACGGTTTCGCGAGCGCCCCGTGCCCTGGAAGCCTCCCTAGGGGGTCGATGAGAACACATCGCGAGTTGAGAGCCCTGTTCTTCTCAGAGTGACTCGCTCGGAATTTAAGATAAAATCTCGTGGTCGCGAATTTGTCTTCACTTTTGATGAGCACGTACGTACGAAGACGCTGGTGAAGTTGTTACACAAGGATCGCTTTATTCTGCTGAAATGCATCTACGCTGCTCCCTAATGCTGTTATGTGCATACACATACTGGAAAAAAAATTAACGTGATTATTTTTAAGACCTCAACAAGTTCAACTATGTGGTATCTGAAGCAACAAAGAGAAAATACAGCAGTGTTCTGAGTCATGAGCATATATACTTGCTTTGCTGAAGCCATTCACTTATGTCTATAGATATAGGAATTACATACGAGACGCTTTCCAACATATTAAACCTTCATCAAAAACTACGGTAAGGAAAAACTCTTAATGTAGGTACCAAATGAACAAGCTGCAGATGTTAGATTGTACCGTAGTACCTAGACAGGAAATACAGCGACGTAGAATAATGTTGAGATTTTTGTTCAATATCCCAAGCGAAATGGTGCTACGCCTGAGGCAAATTAATCGCCTTAGACAGCACACCGAGGCTGCTCCTCGCATGCTGAGCTGAGGTGGAGTAGAGCTGCTTCAATTAGACATAGCAGACCGCCTTAGGCATAGCAGACAGTCTTCGACATAGTAGACCGCTTTAGACATAGCAGACCGCCTTAGACATAGCAGACCGCCTTAGACATAACAGACCATATTAGACATAGCAGACCGCCATTGAAATAGCAGACCGCCTTAGACACAGCAAACTGCCTTAGACATAGCAGACCGCCTTAGACATAGCAGACCGCCTTAGACATAACAGACCAAATTAGACATAGCAGACCGCCATTGACATAGCAGACCGCCTTTTACATAGCAGATCGAATTAGACATAGCAAACCACCTTAGACATAGCAGGGAACTCAATGCGAATTGCTTAAGCCGAAGGTACACATTCTTTTACCTGAAAAATCTAAGGCTATCACCAAGCTAACTTTGTCTTGCATGGACTGCATTTTTCATAGGTCACTTGTCAGAACGAGCGCCGCTTTATCACGTCGGAAATCTAAAGGGAAGAAGTGAAGAAAATCAAGCATCCACGAACAAAGTTCGCTTCGTTTTGTATTAGCTGGATACATGTCGGCGCATCCCTTCATCGTCTCGTGGATTAATTTCTCAGCAGTAACATCAATTTAATATCTAAATATTTCGAAGCGCTTCGAAAGTAATGCATAGCAACAAAAAGTGGTCATTCAGGTAGCTTTTCCGAAGGTGTCACCTTCTCATGCGCGAGTTTTACACAACAATATGCAGCGAAGTGCAAATTTGTTTCTATCTCTGTACTCAAACGAGCTTTTATTCTCATTATACAGCCCTACGTTGACTCCCTTCTTTGAAACCGTGAAATAGAAATACATGTATAAAATCCCTCACATTACAGTTCCGTCAAGCTAATGTGTTTGAACGAGCGTGTCACGCATGAGTCTCGTTTATTTTTACAAGTCGGGGAATAATCTTAAGCACTAACTGCATGTTGGTTTCCTTAGGATTCTCATCGCTTGAGATCGTTTCCGGGATCTAAAAAAGGCAAAACAAATAAGTCTGAATTCCTAAATAAGGGTCCCTTAGCAGGCTCCTACCATTAAATGCACGTGGATTGTAAGACCCTCATTAACGCGAAGCTCTCCTCACGAGTGAACTCTGATACTCATAACCGGCGGCACCCCAGTGTGGCCAGGGCATAGAGGCCCAAACATTTCCAAGATATTCAAGAAGTACCCAGACGAGTGCCTGTGCAATTCCTTGCATAAAAGCCTTTGACTCTCTGGTGAGGGAGCTTAATTATAAGCTTGTCATGAGACCGAGAGATACCAAATACCAAATCATCTCTTTCCGAGCCTCTCTCACATCATTTACCTGCACGATGCAGGAATTCGGACGTAAGAACTCTGTTCCTCATGCAAAGACTCTGCCGTGAGTACCAATCGAATCGCTCATATAAAAACCATTCACTCCCGGGAGAAAGAACTAATTTCTGAGTTTGACGTGTGAACAACTGATCTCAGATTCCTAACCAAGGTCACCAAGTCATCTCTTTCTGAACCTCTCTTACATTATTTCTTTGCTCCTGAACACAAATTCTCGATTGAAAATCTTTAATACTTCCGGCTTGGATGGTACCTCAATCAGCGAGATGCCCTGGAATGAATCGTCTTGGAAAGGTTCCCGAAAGTGAAAAGTATTGGTGATTTTTTATCCTGGGCTCTAGTGGAGCGGTAAAAAGATTCCACCTAAGAGCACAGGGGCAAATGGAAGTCGCGCTTCAGCCGGCTTATTTTTGAATCAATCCTTTTCTAAGCGTGAACCTTCAAAGCGAAGCAGTAGACACAGCAGACGAACCTGAACGAGCGGCCTTAATGCACGGTTGGTTATCGAGTAAAAATTGAACTCTGACGAAGAGATCCTTAGCTGAATGAGATTGGCACGTTGGTGTACATGGTTAATGAGTCAAACGTCAACAGCTCATGCATACATTCCCGGCGGAACGATTCCGGTACATTCGTGTACATTTTGGGAATGAGCCAAACCTTGAAATGTTCCCATTAGATTTTTTGAAGCTCCTTTTTAATTATCTATATCGATCACCTACGAAGTACGTATAACTCCAGTTTTTGCGCCTTCGTTCTGATTGAAAACTTCACGTTCGATTTTCAATCTTCGTTCACTCTGGCTATACGACCGTTTTTACGGATGACGTTACACTGACCTTGCCTGTCACACTCAAAAGTGACCAGCTCATAGAAGACTCTACGGAATCTTTTCAAAACTTGCAAAAGGACGAACCACTTCCGCTAAAAGGACTTCGCTGAAGGAAAACACGACACCAATTTCTGTGCCACTGACTCGAGTAATTACGGCATCGGTTTTTTCCTTCAGTTGGGACTTTCGTTGACAAAAAGGGCTCGGTCATACCCACAATCCATAGCGAGTCTGTCTTGACTTCTTGGTCATTTCCAATGCAGAACTAACACTGATTTTTCGGTTGTTTTTCAGTGTGTATCAGAGGATGATAGTTGAACAGAAGTAGTTAGTTGGTACATGCGGTTTGATCTTGACACATTCAAATGCATCATTTATTCCCAGTCACGCTTTTTAATTCAAGTACAGGCATCAATAACTTCAATATAGTTGCATATCAACAACGCTGCTTCGATATTGCTGCTGGTACATATCACCACTCCAAGATGAGTAGTCAGTAGGTGAATCAAAAAACACAAGTAGAAATTTCAACGCGACTCTCACGGATAATTTTAACGTTGTAGTCTTGCTGCTCGGGAAATTGACCTGTGCCGTGCTTTGTGAGTAACTGATTTTAGAATAGAATGTTTGTTTCTGTCTTTTTCTTTGAAGTTTTTCTTTCTTTTTTGCCACGTGCGTTTTGGGAATAAAGGGGCGGCTGGTTAGGGTGAACAAAATGAGCAAACTAAAGCAGTCTTCGTGGAGCCGAAACACAATGCACACACGTGAAAATTATTACATAAAAATGATGATTTGATGAGTCTTCATGCTCTTTCAGTTTGCAAACCCATTATGATCGAATGAAGACCAATTCCACAATTTGTGATCGAATGAAAATCAACTCCACAATTTGTGATCGAATGAAAACGAACTCCACAATTTGTGATTGTTAGTTAGTCAAAACATTTTTCATATTTTGTTAGATTTACATTAGAAGCGTACCTCAACCATACATATGCAAGTTCGTATTCAATTTCTTGTAAAAAAGTTTCATATCAGCAATTGGAATATTCCTGGCTCCTAGTTTAGATATCATGAAAAATAGAAAGTTATTATAGATAAACGTTCGCTTAATTGAAGTGCATTGCATCTACCGTATAAAAAAGTATTTCTCCAGATCGTTCTTAAGTAATGGGCATGTACACATGGTCATTTATACACTAGAACTTGGAATTCTTACAGAATTTCAATTGGTCTAAAATGGTACTCGTGAATTTTAACAATACTTCAATCTTAATATTTAAAATAAACGACCACTTTTAGATAGAAGACATTGCCTCACTCCACTGATTTCAACTATTTCTAGCTAGAATCTCGAAAAAAAAATTCTTACCAAAATTGCGTGCTAAAATTTCGTATCGCAATTTCGCAACAAAATTTCTTACCAAACTCTCGTACCAACATTATTCACCAGAACTTCGTACTAAAATTTGACACCAAAATTTCGAACCAAAATTTCGTACCAAAATTCCGTTGGGATAAGAGCGACTACGTGGCAGCAATTGGTAGGAATTTCATGTCTTCTTAACAGTTGAAGCAAAGCAATAGATGAACTTTTCATCCAGGTTTGAAAAGATTTGTTCAGGATTTTGTAGCTACTCTACAAAATCAATAACAGCCTGTTGTATTTTCTTAGAAAAATTGGATGAGGTAAAACATTACATTTTTAGTTGGCAAAATACCTTGCTTTTTAATACAACTCTGAATTTCTATTAATGCCTTTTCGAAAACTGAGAAGATAAAGATCCTTGGAATTTGTTCTATATATTTAGGAAAGCTTGAACGTTAAGTTATAATTTCACGATGTAGTCTTGCACTAAATTAAGCACATGATAATATTGACGCAATTCTTAGTGAGTAGTGAAATAAAACCTAAACTACAAAATTTAGGAAGTTTACCGATCATTCAGAGCTGCATTCTGAGTCAGAAGAATCTACTGCCACGAATATTCAATTCTTTCATATCTCCCGACAATCGACCTCAGTCTCCATCACTCGTCACGCTCCGCCGCGAGCAATGCAAAAGGCACGGCACGTAAGCAAGGAGCTCGATTTCGTTCTTTAATCTTGCACTCACTCGATAAGAGTTACGGAACCCAAGAGAAATATGGCTCGGGTCCTGAAGTTGGCTGTGAGAATAAATAAAACACGTTGGGAAAGTGCTCCATTGTATTAGACGCAAGGCAGAACTTTGGCCATCAGTCGCTGCTGGCAACCACCAGGACAGACCACGTACATGTGCTGCGACCTAAACAACTGTGAGCACTCTTCCCTTATCCTCGATCTGTTTTTGGGAAAATTAAATGAATATAACCAAACAAAATGCTTGCGGTGTCCAGTCAATAGTAAGTGTTGATGACATCAGCCGCTGGTAGAGTCCACAGGAGTTGTCACTGAGGAAGTCTTCTCAAGTGTACTCTAAGATATAATGGTGCAAAAGACATGTGGCTTGCTCGTGCAGTTACGTTATTGAACATAAAATCCTCACCTCAGAAAGGAATAAGTAAACGTTTTTCAAATTAAGTCTCTGAAAATGTAGATTTAGTTGACCAAAACATGTGAGGCATAAGTCTTTTCAGAAGTACAACTCGGAACAATTTTACGGAATAAATAAAATGCTGTCGTAAGCGCGGTTTCACTGACTGTCTATAGAAAACGAACAAATAAACTACAATACTAATACAACTACGAGTTAGAACTTCAGGTAACTGTAATTCGGCGCCTCATGTGTGGTAAGATGGAGTTCCCACAACACTCTTGAGAGGGCGAAGCAATGTTTTCAGTCTATCCGAACGAGTATCTTTTTCACCCCCTCGATGAATACGATATGTTGAAATAGTCCAAAGTTTCCTTCAGTGTACTCATGCATGCGCTTATCTGCTTGGCGAGCGTAAAGCAAGTTCTCATACTTTGTTCACACCTGTGGAGAAGAAACTATCAATTTGTGTTTCCAAATTTGGCCCCATCGATCTACCGACGGTGCCATACAAGTCGTCCTCTGGTCAGTCTCAGTGATGAACTCATTTTTCCTTCTGCTCGAGAGGCGTCCGCAGCCAGTAACTCACGGACCACAGCGTGGTCGCTCCTTCAACGACGAAGATCTCGGACCACAATCCAAGCTCAACACGCCCCCCTTTCTTAATGATGAAATGTTATCGCGAATATGAATCCAACTTCGGTACTTTTGAAATCCTCTCTCTGATAAAATTCAATTATGACTGCAATTGTTTTCCTGTAGTAAGCAGCATTGACAGTTGAAAAAAAAGTAAGATTTGTCACATCGTGCATCAATTTCGCAATCTGAAGTTGGATTCAATGCGTAAATTTTAACCCCTCGAATGAAATTTTGTGACAGATATTGTTCGAGATTCAACAGCTGCCAAACCAATTCCGTTGCCAGTGATTTTACGAGAAACATCAAAGGAAAGTCATAAGTTGAATTTTCCCAGACGCTTGCTTTTTCAAATGACTGACGACTCATTTCGAAAATTGACCTCCATAATCATTGCCAGTGTTCTGAAGCCTAATAGACGCACAAACTAATAGAGGTGATAAAATCCACATCGCTACTAAAAACGTTGCACATTCGAGCAGTTTCCGAGAATTGAGTCGCTGAATCAGAGTTTTCATCATTTTCCTCGAATGAAACAGAATTAAATGACTTCTAAGAGCTTGACTTTGTTATCGTTGATTTCTCGGAATTTCTTGAAGATTCCTTCGAGCGAAGACACGTCGGGCTTGGTGGCGCTGGAGATGGTGCAGATCGTCTCTGTCAGGCTGTTGGTGAGGGTGGACAGCTCGCTCCAGGTGTCCACCAGCTCTTGCACCTGACCCGAGATTTTCAAAATGAAATTAATGTTCGTATGGATAGCGCATCAATTAAAGTGAATGCTCGCATAAATAGAACCCCAAAGAGAAGTTAACGAGTAAATGGAAAAACCCTGTACATTATTAGTGCAAGTCCATCCTGTTAGAAGAGAATACATGGCCACGTGAGCTTAAAATCTCCAGTAAATGGGTATTGACATGATATGATGTCCGCGTGGTTGTTGCATTCACACGATCGCTGTCGATTACACATACCGTGTGAATGCACCGTCGGCCCCCTGGGCAGTGACCGTTAATTAACAGGTTAAAAATACTCGTAGTTTGTTCGTTATTTATCTATCATTTGACCAAACCAAAAGACAAATCTCTTATTCGATCCACGCATATTTACCTCCGTGCTAATTAAACATGAATACACATTCACTATAAATTTAATATAACACCTAATATGTGAACGGGACCGTTACCTTTTTAACTCGATCATCCGCGATTTTCTTGACAGAGTCCCATCGGCCCGTGAGGGTCTCCACCTCGTTGTCGGACTTGGTCTGCTTCTCCATTTTGCTTTTGCTCTCGACTGCATCGTCTAACTTGCCCTTGTTTTCGCCGCAGCTGCTTTCGAATGTCTGAAATAAACGTCGCTCTTTTATTCCCCGGAAACGTGAGAACGATGCTTCATCAACGCTCCTGGAAATTCTCACCTTTTTTATGCCCCCGATTTTTACGCAAGGTTCCGTTCACGTTGTGTGCAAAATGAGCGCGAAGGAAATCGATCTGAATCCGCCAATCCTTCTCACAATGTACTCATTTTAGATTCATCGCTCGAACAAGACATATTAGCCATGTTGGGTATTGATCTGTAACATGATTCGTGACTGGCAATTTGAGTTGCCGGAACGTTAGTTATGGATAGCCACGGTACAACGATTATGGAGAGGATAAAGTTAGCAGAAAATACAAGGAAAGATTTAGTATCTCTTCGATGGAAATTCCATTCCACGTAAACTAAACTCATTTCAAATTAATTTTGCTGTACAAGCGTCTTCAAAATCAGAAATAAATGTATTTTATTTTTCTCCAAATCCCTACGTTCAAAAAGTTCGACATCCTTATCATTAAAAAAATTATGCCTTACTACGTAATGTTAGTCTTTCAGAAAACTTTCGTAAATTCCGTCCTTTAAGAAATTGCTTTATGTTTTGCATTGGTGACCGACTGGCCAATTTGCTGGTTGAAGGTGCGCGAAATTTCTTAGGAACTGATACTCCAATTAAAAAATAATAATTCCAGTGAGCCGAATACCTTCTATTAATCAGCTATGTAATTTTATAGACATCGCGTCAAATTTTTTTTCGAATATTTCTCATTTATTATATTATCCTTCAGAATGGAAGTGAATGATTGCAACTTATCTTTTTTTATTTTCATCAAATATGAAAAGAATTTGTGAACAAAATGCATTTGTCTGATTCCCGACGTCATACTCTAAGGTACTTTAGTGCAGACTGAACGAAATAAACGTGCACATCGCTCAATTCGAAAAACTGTATATACTAAGCATGCACGCTCAACTTTTGATTACTTTTTACGAAGCAATGATCCCGAAATTGGTTAAAATAAGCAAACTGGTCGGCAAATAAATGAGTGATTTTCGTCCCTATTGACTGAAACTCAGAGTCCTCAGTTTTGTACTCCTAAGCGCCTGCTCGGTAGTGACACTATACCGACCGCGTCAGCCAGTTGCTGAGTTCGTGTTTTACTCAACTCGAACAAAGGCGGAAAAAACGTTGAGTGAACGTTTGCCATTTCGTTTCGTTATGATACAATTTGAATTGTTGAAAAAGAACACTTAAAGAAAAAAACACTACATGAACAGAATTTTTAAATCATCTAATGCTCATTCTACTCTTCTTTTTTAATCAGTGATTGAAAGTAAATATTTATCTAAGCAGGCCTGGACAATATTTGCTATCGAGGATGCTGAACAAACCTTCACTTGTTCGAGCAGTTTGAGGGCGTCTTCGAGGGTGTCGGGCTTGACGAGGGCGGTCTTGGCGGTCTCCTCAGCGCTCTCCATCCACGGCTTGAAGCATTTCACGCCTTGGAAGTACTCCGCGTAATGCTTCTGGTCCTGTTGGTCGAATGGGCAGCATAAATATTGCTTTTAAAAGATACCTCTTTTCAATCATACAGGAACAAAGTGAGTGGCAGAGAATGGAGTCTAATATTTTTGGTCATGGCATTTATAATAGGTATAATTTTCACGATCGCCCTCCACAATGAGAATTCTCATAATTCTCTAAAACAATGAGAATTCGTTTCAGAAACTTCGAGATAGCATGTACTTATTGTTATCATTAATATAATTATTATTACCATTATTAGTATTATTATCATCATTACCATTTGGATACTCTGTTACAAAACGTTGAGCATACAGTACTTATTTTCCGGTTCTTGCGCTAGTGCTATGAAAATAATAAGGTTTTAGCGTCTCTTGCAAAGCTGGGGTAAGAAATGCGCCCCGTTAGACAACGAATTTTGAAAAGCGCATCGTTCGATCCCGTTTGTCGTAATGCAGTGGTATACTTGAGATAAAAAATAAAGTTATCCTAAGATAGCTCCGTACGAAATGTTTTTGATTAAACGTAATGCATTTAATGCACGATTTTAAGCTTCGTGCGCTTTTGGCAGAGAACTCTTGCATCTGCAAACAAAAGTCAGGATCCCAAAAACCAAAACGCGGGCTCTGGGTGGGACCAACGCATTGCGTCAGAGAGCCCTCGACAATGGCTTAACGGCGAGCAATTGCTGCCACAAAACAGGATCAAAGGCACCACGCCAGCTTTGATTACGTACGAGAAATGGGCTGGCCGTATTCTTTCCGAAAAGTCTACGCCTGTGAAAACCATCGAATGAACAACAGCGATATGGCGCGAAATAATTTTCTCGTTTCTCCGATTTTTTGAGGGAATTTGTTTTGAGTTCTTATGCGTAGATGACGGTTCACTTCCAAAAGAGAAAAAGAAAAGAAATGCTATAGTGAATTTTCAAAACTTTAAAAAAATTTCAGATGTGTTCCAAGATACTTTCAGCACAAAATTAGGCAGTGAACTGATATTCAGATGTCAAACTTATTGCAGCATCTCATGGAACGCTACAAATACCGCATGCAAGCGTGGAGCACGGCGCCACGGCGTACGCATCTACGTGTGCCGTTTATACGGTCGTTTTGTTTTTTATTCCATATTCTTGTGTGGTAGTAATCTGATCTGTTGTGGGATAGATCAAAGGAGATTTTATAAATTAAATTACAAGTTACTGGAACTGAGCAGAATAAGATGAACTTGTCCTCATGTTAAAATGCTTTCTTCTCTGAATTGAATGTGAGTAATTTTAGAAATTTGAGCTCATTGAGCTCCTCAGTACACATAAATACGAGGATGATGGACATCCTTGTATATGCGTGAATCCGTTTTATATCCTCATATAAATACCGGTGATTTCAATTCCGTAATTACCAGCCACTCTTATGTGCATATGAATATATGGAGATGTAGTAGAGTACTGTATCATTAAAGACTAAAATGTTAATCGCTTGAATTGGTACAGCTGAAATCTAGTTTGCATCTTAAAATCAGCGGAAAATTATTAAAAAACGTACTGTGAGAAATTGTTCAACATAACGAGCTTCCAACAGGGCAGGAATGCATGACCAGCACTGTACTGGACTCCTCGAGCAAGCGCTCGGAAGGCCAACACCAAACTGCCCTCGAGTTTTCACGGCAATGACGGCCGTTTTGCCAGCAACATCACATTTGAAACAGGAAAATCTGGGTAATAGTGTACAAATGTTTTGCCTTTTGTATTGCTTTATTCTGAGCTCAGAAGCAAGGAAAGCCACTTGCAAACTTACTATATTGATTGAGTGGAAATATTATTGTACCAAAAAGGAAAATTACCTATTCGACCATGAAGGCCACTTTAAACATCTGGAAGAGAATGTTGAAAAACTGTCATACTAAAAAATAATCATACAGTATCGAGAAAATTAAAGTGAATCCAATTGTAATGGGAAAAAAGACTGTAACTAGGAAAAATATTTGAAAGTGATTTTAAACATTCTGGCTTTACTGCTTCTGCATGCAATCAATAATGCAATATTCACTGCCAGCATAATAAAGGTCTATGAAACGACGCTCAGTTCTACATTATACGATGAAAAAGTTGTATCTGATCGTAGTTATTTGCCATCATTTAAGAATGAGACAGTTGAGCCGATATACGTGCTAAATATGAATTGATTAAATTTAAGCAAGCTACTTAAGTTGAAAAATTTAATTGATGACCTGAAATTACGTGCTTTGGTTTGTCCATTGGATTAACTTACTAGAAAATTGTTCTCACCAACCATATTGGTTGTATAAAACAATTCCCATAATTTTATCGAACTAATTCGCCATCCTAAATACATAGAACTCTGAGTAAGATTCTAAGCAGAAGCTGCGCAGCGTCTGTGAACAGCAGCCTATTTCGCGTAGCTTCATCAGAAAATTCAGGAACAACCCACTAGTTTCAAATGAAACTGACGTTTCAGTGCTGCTTTTGTTAACGTGTACTTGCTGTGGCATGAGCCTGTGTGAACTGTTGCTGAGTTCTCCATCTCTTGTTCAAGAAAGTTTGACTTCTGCTGAGTTTCTGATGTTCATCGCTTGGAAAGACTATTTCAAACAAGCAGATGTTCAGATCAGGATTTCTTGAGTTATTTAAAACAACTTGTACAACAAGCAGGCTTCATTTGAAGCTCAGACCTACGCAAATTCTATCCAAACTGTGATTTTAATACCTTAATTAAAAATTATAATGATACATTGCCTTACATACCTGCAGTCATAGTTCATTGATTTTTAAGATACACCGAAGAATAACCACGTGCTTGTTATATACCTGAGCGCAACACAACAAAAGCACATAGACTGTCACCATTCACACACCGGTAGTCATCACCAAACTTACACCGTGTTATGACATCAGCCTGAATGCAACACAATACAGGCACATAGACTGTCACCATACACACAGAAAGTCATCACCAAACTTACACCGTGTTATGACATCAGCCTGAATGCAACACAACAAAAGCACATAGACTGTCACTATTCGCACACCGGAACTCGCGCCAGCACCGCTAAGGAATTACCTGAGTGATGGAACCGGCCTCCACTTCGATTTTTTCGTGCATAGTATTGATGGTTTCTTTGATGAGCTCGAACTCTTCCATATGGCGCCGTGCGGTCTCGCTTTGCTGTACTTCGGAATCCTCTGAAGGAACACCAAATTAACGGGTTATTTAACCTGGTAACATCGTGGAAATTATCGTCATAACAATGTACGTATTACTACATGACTTCACGTCTGTACTATTGCCTCAGTCGCATTTTAGACATTCTATGTAAAGATCTTGGACTTGATATTATTTACCATTTTTTCTGGTGCATGCTTGGTATCATATAAATGACCCTGTAACTTAGCTACTAGAGTGTTACTGCTGGTATATCGTAGACATTGTACACGGTAGCACAAAAACTGGTCGAAAATAACAGTTACTAAATGACGTAAAAGTTTCAACAAAATACTACGTTAAAAAGCATGTTATTTTTTCCGCTGCATAATTGCATCAAATATCATGCAATCTATCTACCGGCTTTTATATGCCACCCTCGCGTATTCATGAATTTCACAGCTCAGGACAGAGCTTTTCAGAAAACTCTACGGTAAATGCGCTTAACATTTAGTTATTGTATCCTCATGCACAGTGGTAGCATATTCCGTAGGAACAAGACATGTACAATATATTGAGAAATAAAACATAAACTACTGAGCTTTTGTCCAGCTTTAACTCAACGCTAAGAATTCAGTGAGTTAACCTCAGTTAATTTTCAACAGTTTGTCCGGGAATAATTTCAGGTAAACACCGTTTTAAAGTTACCAACGAGCCGCAACTCTGGAAACAGAGGAGTCATTCAGACGGCACTCATTGAAGAATGTGAGATGCGCATCTAACAAATACCTTAAAAGCTCCCTAAGTATGTGTGACAGTGCCCGCTAATAAGGATCTATTGTTTCCATGTAAGGTCTAATGTTTTCATATTATTGAATCATCTATTATATCCCAGCATATGACATTCGGCTGATTTCTTGAGCGAAAGACATGGCACAAGCTAATGCGAATTTCATCGTGAATTGCAGCACCTGAGCGTGCATCGAGGCATTTAATGAGGTGTATCTGTGTACTGTAACGAGTTAAATCGTGAACTACCCGAGTGAAGTTCTAAGCACAAATTAATGTGCATTCAATGTTGCGAATTACAGTACGAAAAAAATGATCATGTAACAACATGCATAAAAATATACATTTAGAGTTGCGAATTATGAGACAAATTCCTTCAACATATCCCAACATGCACACAAATATGCACGTGGCATTTCTTCAGAGTGGTCACCTCACAAATTACACAGTTCAAAGGGTGCTATGGGAAGGGAGCACCCGCCAAGCTCTTGCAACAATTGCACTTGACAGGGAACCTGAGCAAGCGTTCTCGGTTCTGGAAATTCCATCGATGCCATATAAAATGGCGGAGTACAGGCTCATTATTGACATTTTCGCATTGATCTACTACTGACTAGTGGACGCGCCCCGCCAAAAATTGCGAGACAAGTGATGTTAATTTCATAAGATTCCTTTTTATTTACGGTAACTTTGACATAAAATAATGTTAATTTCGGTATCGCTGATGTGGACTGCCTTATTTGACAATCTCGCTGTTAGTTTAGGAGTACGGACCCAGGAATTTTCTCTTATATAAATCCTTCAGAGCGTTATGGATAGGTGGACCAACCAAACAAGTAAGCAACCACTGTGAATTTATGTATAGTAAAATGAAAACATGTAACTTTTATGTAATTGATTAACAACACCGGGAAAAGAGCAAAGAGAAGAGCTTCATAGAATGAACCTCGCACCTGAAGCGTGTATCAACATTAAAAACTTCAGTTGTTAAATTTCAATCAAGTTTCACATTACAAATTTTCATCAGGTCATTTGAGTCCGCTAACCTTCCATTGTGAAATGGTGAACTATCCAACCTACGTTAAGCGAATAAATTTCAGTAGCATAGATTCAAAGCCAGTGATACCAACGGCAACACTAACACGTCTATACTGTTAGGGACAGATAACACTATAGATTCAAAATAACCTATGTAAGTTTGATTAGTTAAGTTCCTTCGATTCTATGTTCCTTTTGAATTCTGTTTCACAAAATCTGCTTACATTTTGGCAGCGGGTCTTACCTACGAAATAAAATTGGCAATTACCTGCTAGCACCAGTGAACTATAAAGAAGGAAGCAGTTTTCTGGACCCACGTACGCGCACACGGACACACGCACACCTCGGCCATGAGCGTGTGGCCTTTCATTCACGGTGCAGGTTGTTCATCAATTTGACAGATGGTAAACGTGTTCACGCAAATGAGCTTAATTGCTACATAGGTGCGGTCGATTGTAAACTCAATACTCGTGCATAGAGCGTAAAATACAAAAATACCTTTTTGTTTAAAGACATTTACGAACATACGATATAAATCCATAAATAAATAAGCCATAGGTAATATTTGTAAGTTTTATGTATGTGCAGCAGAGAAATAGAATGCAATATTTCAAACAGTAGGATTTATTTTAGGGTCATGCTATTAAACAGGAACTTTTACATAAGATTTTACCGAACGTGACACTTGAATTTAAAAGGTTCACTTAGCATAAAAAAAGCGCGTGCAATGGAATATATACATTTTGAGACACAAAACGAAACTATCACATTTCCAGGATACGAAACGAAATAATTACAATCACAAGACGCTAAACAAAATTATCACAATAACACAACGAACAAAAAAAACATCACAATAATTCGACACAGGACAAAAATCCTCACAAATAGGCACACAAAATCAAAAATTATCACAATTAGACCCCACAGAACAAAAATCATCACAATCACACGCCATGAACAAAAATCACAATTAATCGACACAAAAAAATATTCACAATTACACGTCACAAAACAAAAAACATCATAATTAATCGATACAAAACAAAAACTAGTACAATTACACGCAACAAAAAAGAAACAGTTCAATAGTACGCCACACAACAAAAAACAGTACAATTATACGCCACACAACATTAGTCAGTACAATGACAAGTCACACAACATAAATCATTACAATTATACGCCACACTATAAAAACCAGTACAATTATACGCCACAAACAAAAAAAAGTACAGTGACACGCATCCAAAGAGACCTGCCAGGGCCAGCAGGAACTCACCTTCCCCTGCAGAGGGAAGCGTGTGGAGGCAGCAATGCAGAAAGCGCAGCGTGCGTTAGATGACAAAAATCGATGGTAAAAAATGAAGCATTAGCGAAAATTGGGATGTTAAAAAAACTCGAGTAATTTAGCAAACAAAAGTGCTCTTTAAAATCTTAAGAAGTCTATTAAAGTATGTGCAAAAAAATGCACGTTTGAATCTTGAGACTTATAATTAAGTATGTACAAAAAATGCGCAGTAAATTCTTAAGAGATCTAAATAAATTTGTGAACAATATCATGTGTACTTGCTTGTTAAAGAAAAAATATAAGTAAGACATACATACGCAAACAATATTTAGTGCATGAAAGACGAGTTTATATCAGCTAACATAAAACAATGTTCAACCCTGTTTTCTCGTACAAAATGTAATTAGTCATGCTTCCAAAAAAATGACCATAAACAAATATATGTACAAAGGCAGCGATGAGCACATGTGACTTATGAGATAGAACATGGATGGGAGCTGGTAACCTTTGAGAATAAATCGCTTAATGGAATTTGTTGCAATCACATCCTGTAACTCGAATTGTGTGCATGAATGTACATTTTATCGTCGCTCTCTTGGAATTCGACAATTTTGAACCTGCTCTTACATTCATCAGACTAAGCAGGGTTTGCCGTTAATGATGAGGGGATTAAAAGCCATCTCATCAAAGATGCTTTCAAAGTCATGAAAAACACATGATAAAAAGATAAAAAATTGTTCGTTCACTCCAAAACTTCGGAATGAGTGTTATTTTCTGAAGTGTGGAATACGATTAAGGTTTTCATACACCGTGACATAATTGTAAAAGAATAAGAAAAAGTTAACAAGTACATCAGTGAATCCTAAGGTGGCCTAACGATAAAAATGAAAAATATAATTAGGCATGAACTAGCAGTTGGTTTTTTTACTAAAGAGTGATGACACAAAAGGAAATATTTTAAATCATAAAGAGGTTCAGCAAATAACAGTAAAAAATAAGAAAAAATACATTTTGTAACTCAAAATGAATCCCTGGTTTGTTGTGATTTCATAATTTGAAAGTAGAGCAAATTTTTCGCACATTAAACAGTCACCTGGTGAATAAAAATGTATATGAGCCCCCGGTGTATAATGGACACAGGAGCAACATGTGGAAAAACGAATTCCTCCTGAATTTCCAATAATTTCGAAAGTATTCCCCGAAAATTATTTCCTGAGAGTCTACCAAATAATAAATAATTTTATATCACGAAATGCAAAACTATGACATAAATTGTTTATGATAAGAAAATTTGAAAATACGAAACGTATTCAAATCAGTCCTAAACGAAATGTATCTATTTTTCAATCTCAGCATCGTGTCTTGGAGAATAAAAATTTCACATTTGATAGACAAAAAAAGCATGATGAATGTGGTCAAGAGAAACCTAGTGATTATGAAACGCATGGAAAAAGATTCAGGGCGAAGAAGAGTTTCAGACTCAGAGAATAAAAGAAACTGGGGTTTCATTGCAAAAAATATAAAATGTGTATAAAAAGCAAAGTTCTTTCTCAGAAAATGATGATATGAGTCAGTAGAAGTCACAAATAAGGGCATGAAGATTTAATATGAAGTTTGCTAGTTGAAGACGGCAATGACTAAAAAATATTAAATGATGTTTTGAGAGTAGAAAATGATATTTGCTAGAATATTTTATAAAAGCTTTGGGAATAGAAAATGGTAATCACATGAAGATATTATATGAATGTTTGAGAATAGAGAACGGCAATTGGTAGACAATATTACATGACGTCTGAGGGTAGAAAATTGTAATTACTAGAATGTACGATATGAAGTTTGAGAAAAGAAAACAGCTGTCAAACGGCAATAATTGGTCAACAGAGAGACCGATTTGGTAGTTTGACACGTTCTGTCCTGTTATCATCTTCGAATCAGAATGCTGAGACTCTATTGGTGTAATTTCATCAGTAACTTTTCACAACAAACAACGATGGCTTATGACTCGGTTGGTAAATATGTCCAACTATTCACAGACGAAGTGAAAAAAAAAACATTTAAGAAGCTCTGAAAAAGCCTACGCTGACTCTAGCTATGATCACATGGCACGCATCTCAGGACTCACCTTCAGCAGCTGGAGATCGCCATGGCACGGCCGATAATGAAGTGAGAAAGTTGGCAACCGATATAAAAAAGGGAGGGAAAACTCAAAATGTATCATCCAAAAATTAGAACGGGCATCAGAAAATGCGTCACTGGATACAAAAAAAATACCCAGCTTCTCAAAAAGTAAATGAGTTCAAAAATACATCATTCAAAAAAATTAACACGATGGACTTGACACATATGACATTTAGAGGTAAAGACAACGGACTGCACCATTCGAGCGAGAACAAACAAACTGGATTGTGAATTAAGAACTGTTACACAGACTCTTTGGCAGGCACGCGGCAAGCATATGAGAAGCACAGGAGTTACTCTGCTTGCAAAAAATATGACACTACATTAGGGACTGCAATACACTTCCATGCGGCGCTGTGTATGATCAGAAAACGGAATTTACTTATTTCGGGGGACTCGTTTGTGGTATTCCAATGAAAATTTTCCTTACGCGAGCGATTCAAAGTATTCAAAATCATATTCACGTTTTACGAATTTTATTTTAGAGAACTTTGATTAGAGAATTTTGCTCGGGGTCAGTTTAAATTGTTACGAACATATTACCATTTTACGCTCGGTTATATGTTGAATTATTTCTGAAGGGCTCCATTGAAATTATTGGGGCTTTAGTCCAAAATTTAAAACGACTTTGGAAGAATGCGTAAAAAATCTGTTTCGAGTTCCTACATTGAAATGGGATGAAGCGAGCGTTCCAATGCGTTCAGCAAGTGAAAAATTTTCACATATACCTACGACAACCATGGTGAAATAAATAGATAATCTGATACGATTTGCAGCATTCAAGGGGTATGAGGCGAGCGTTAGGGGAGAGGGAGGTTGACAGTCCCGTAATGAACATAAGCAACATTTAAATGCATCCTCTGAAATAATTTCAGGCGGAATCTTTGTCAGCAAAAACCAGGAGCGAACTTCGTCGTTTCAGTGGAAAACTTACCTTTCGCTGTAAAGAAAAAAGAAGAACATGAATTAGATGAAATTTAACTAGGAACATTTTTTTACTTAGTTTAATCTAAGTATCGATTTCATATTTATTTCAGCATGCGAACACCAATCAATGTGAAATAGTCAACAACAATATTACGTTTAAATTACAGTAAAATAAATGGCTGTTGAAACCATAGCTATACGTGTGCAAATTTTGTCGCAAATATTTACTATAGGGCATTGCGTGAGAGGAGGAAGATCCTGGAACAATATTACAAATTGCTACGGCAACGAGAAGTGTATAAATTATTACTTTTTCTATAATGCTTCATGGAAGCTTTATTTTAGAAAATAACTCTACATGATTAGTTGAACATTTCCTTGACAAAATGATTCATCATGTGTTGTACAATAAATAAGGTAGTCATATGAAGTCACGTGTAAGTAGTGTAAGTTAAACACTAATAAAATGTTCGTTACCGCGGAGTCCCCTTATAAGTACGCAAGGAAATGGCTCATATCTTCAAGACCCTCAGCATAAAGTATTTTTCTCGAATTTGTCGAAAGTAATTATTTTAATTGCGTAAGTATGCGTTAAGCCAGTATTAAAGGCAAAATCCTTTTAAAACAAAAACCATCAAAATAAGAACCTATTTCTCCTATGGAACACTATGGAGTGAGAGGAACTCATCATCGGTGGTTCAC